>JAYESD010000005.1:156698304-156774608 GCA_036927565.1 Tuctoria greenei
CAATCGCATTATAGTGAAGGCGTCGCAGGCCTATCCAACTCTGCCAAGTTGGTAGCTTACGGCGCCAGAGACAGTTGGAGGACATTCCGTGCTAATGTCAGTAATGTGCATGGGCTACTAATGACCTGGGCGGCAATACGACGAGTCCTCAAGTCCATGGTCAGAGCAAGCTTACAGAAGAATCCTTAGATCTTTAGGATAAGATCGCCCTGGGACCACTTGTCGGGCCCCGTGACCCCACTTGTAAGGCATCTGACCTTGAATATAAAAGGCCCGTACCGCCACTAATACAAGCACCAGACTCAGAATCCTCAATACACACAAATACGCATACAAACTCACGAGGCAATACAATCCACCGTGGAGTAGGGTGTTATGCTCCTTGCGGCCCGAACTACGTAAAAACAACTGTATCATATTCTTCCACTAGAACACTAGTTTGAGGCCTAAGCCCCGCCGAACAAGAACCTCAGCGGGCTACTCCTTAGCAGATCCTAGGGAAGTGTCGCATTGACCCTTCGACATTTGGCGCACCAGGTAGGGGGCTTTTTCCCTCAAAAAAGTGGTAGCGCTTTCACCACCATGGTGTTCATCAGGCTCGTGGAAGGCGGTTTCCGAGGCCGTCGCCCGATGACTAGATCCATCGCTTGAGCGGCACTCTCTGGTCCGTCTCGCCCTTGTGCAGGTACGACTGGCCAAGATAGCATGTCGGGACATGCCCCGGCTCAGTCGGCTCCCCCAACTGCGAGCCCGCAGAATGCTTTGGCGGCGGCCAGAGCTCTCCTCCATCACTTACCATCGCTGAACGCCACTCAGGGGGCGGCTCAACAGTTGGTCCAAGACATCGACCACCTCGTCGTCACAGCCATCAACTCCCCCAAAAGGGGAAGGCACCTCGTGTCGCTGTCATGCACACCATCCATCGACTGTCACACCGCCAACTCCCGCTCCTCCAAGCCTACGAGCATTGGCTGGCTCCTCACGGAGGACCTCAGGGCCGAGCTTGGCCGTTGTCAAGCTCACATGGACGGCCGCGTCATCATCGAGTGGCAGCGAGAGAGGCGGCGCAACCTCGACGCCGAATATGGCACTTAAAGCCCTATTCACGAGGCATCCTTGGTGCAAGGTGCGCTGCAGGTAAACCTTCCGCCACCTGATCAGGAGCACGTCGGCTCGATAGCTCCCCTGCAGTACTCGATGCAGCAGGGTGTGCAACAACAGTACTTGGCACAACCAGTCCTGTTGCAGCAGTGCATGGCACAAGCAGTGCCACAATAGCAAGTCCAACAAGTGCCACATGTTGGGCAGCAAACCACCATGGGGTATGTTGTCCCATATGCCTCTCCGACAAAGTTCGTCAAAGGCTATGTGGCGTTGGCTCTGCACCTCCGCTTCGCAATATGACCGCGCAAGTTCCGGCCACATATCCCGGAGAGGTTTGACGGAAGCATCAATCCGGCAGAGTTCCTGCAGATCGACACTACGACGCTCCTTGCTGTGGGAGCGGACGATACCATACTGGCGAACTACTTTTGTAGTCGCCTTGACAGGGTCAGCCCGCTCATGGCTGATGAACCTTCCCAAGGGGTCGATAACTCCATTCATAGCATCCCAAATGCCTCTGTCATAGTGGCATTTCACCCGAGAGTGCGAGACCGCAAGATGCTCGAGAAACTAGCCACGCACAACGTGCAAGACGTCTCCGAGCTCTTCTCCATCACCGATCGGTGTGCTAGAGCGGCAGAAGGCCGCAACTGGCACGCTTAGTCCGCCCCCGGAGCGGGCGGGGCTGGCCAGACCGGAGAAGGAGCCGCTACCCCTGGTAGCGGCAAAAAGAAGAACAAGAACCGGGGTGGCGGCCAGAACAAGCCGCTGCATGGATTCCCCGTTGCAGGAGCAAACGCAACTGGAGGAGGCAAGCTGCCACACCTGGAAAAGCGTCCTCGTTAGCCACCAGCCGCTAACGACGATGTCGAGCCCTGCCTGATGCACAAGACTCGTGAACACACCGCGAGCGAGTGTCAGGAGATAAAACCGTGCGCCGATCGCTATCAAGAATGGGCGCAGCAGCGCCCAGACGACACCCCATCCCGCCAACGGGAGGGCAAGCAGGAGGTCGAACCCGTGGTTGACAATGACGAGGAGGTGGAGTACCAGAAGCAAGAGCAGGCTGTCAAAGTTGTCCACCATGATGAGGACTCTGACGCGAGCAGCGAGAACGAGCGTTGCAAGACCCTCCACATCATTTTAGGAGGATCTTGGGATCCCGCGTCCCATAACGTGGTCAAGACCCTTCATCGTGCGGTGGCTTCGATAGCCCCCGTACCCAATCCAGCGCAGCACCACCGCTAGGAGACGCTAATCAGCTTCGACGCCTCTGACTGCCCCAAGAACATGGCCGGGGCAGGGGTACTAACTCTCCATGCCGCCCCCACCATAGCCAACGTCAAGCTCCACTACATATTGATAGATGGCGCGGCTGGCCTCAACCTCCTCAGCCGTGCAGCATTCCAGCAGCTGCAGATCCCGGTGTCCAAGCTTGCCCCATCGAGCCCATTCTTGGGGGTTGGACCTACGAGCATCATCCCATACGACAACATTCACCTGTGGGTGACCTTCGGGACACCTAACAACTAAAGGATGGACAGTATCCTCTTCGATGTTGCCGATGTCATCCTCCCCTTCAACGCCATCATAGGTAGGCCCGCTCTCTACCAGTTCATGGCTGTAGCCCACTACGACTACCTTGTCCTGAAGATGCCAACCCCCTTCGGTGTCCTCAGGATCTGCGGAGATCACACCGCTGCAGTGTTAGCCTTGGAGCAGCTCCAAGCACTCACAGCAGACCCAACAACTGACTTAGGTAGGCTGGATCGAGTCGACCTCCGCCAAGCTCACGTGAGCGCAGAGCACCCACCGCGCCTCAGCTGCAGCCCCTCGGCTGCACCGACACCTCCGTCAAAGCTGCCAAGCCCAGTCCCGGCTCTGCTCGGACCACTCGCAAGACAGGCGGTCACAGCGGGAAATAGGGATAACTCGCTCATCACCCCTCTATGTAGCTGTTGATAGCAAGGTTGCCCACCAACCATCGCAGCTACCCATGGAGCTTTGAGCGCCCCTATTTTAAATACTAGGATTAGTAGAACAGTGTAAAAGGTTTGTAGGGCTTAGTAGTAGCACTAAGGACAACCGAGCGCCTGTAGCGTCAGGCCCAGAGTGCACAGTCAACTTAGCTTGGTTCCAAACCCTAGGCCTGTGCACCCTACCTCCCCCGTCACCCGGAGGCAAGCCGTTGCCCTCTTTTGTAAAATTCTGTCTCCTCCAACAAACTACTATCAGAAATTCACTGTTTTACTTAAACTCTTCTTAAAAAACTTTGTTCATTTAATTATGCATTAATTTTATGATCATGCCATGATAACCTTGTTTACCACGTGTTACCTTCGTATTCACCGTCGCATACTCTGTAACTCGTCCTAGCTAAAGTCATACAATCCAGCTACAGGCGGGCCAACTTGAGGTACCTGCAGTGTGTGAAAGGTCCACCCGGCTGCTCTCATCATTGGGGACCCAAGGCGCCATCAGGTTCCCAAGGAAAGGTCTGTGCCGAGCAGGAGGTCCAGGGGGTGCAAGTTGCTTAGCTTGGTCCTGCACCCTAATCAAACACACCTTGCCTCCCAGCGCTACAGCTGAGTACTGGAACCAGAGAGCTCACACCTTAAGGACGACATGAGCTGGACCCTGGAGCACCAATGCATCGAATTACCCAAGCCCCGTATGTTAGTCCAGGACTGTAAGACATGGCAGAGCTAAGGAGAGGAACAGGTATAATCGATGAACAAGTCTTGGCCCCCTCATCCTATATGCAAAACAAACGTCGGAGCATCCAGCTCCGCCAACTCCCAAGGGGCCTTCCATCGACGTCTACACGGAGATGGTGGACGACACCAGTGCATCCAGCTCCGGCACCTCACAAGGGGCCTAATGTCGACATCTCAGAACATCAACGATGACACCAAGCACGGATAAGTGAGTAAACTCTCCTGCCCCGCTCTTGTCGCTAATAAGGTTCCCTCGCGATGGCCTGTAAACCAGGGGACCGCTGTCGACGTATCTGCGATGATGGTGGACGAAGCCAGAACATCCAGCTCTGGCACCTCCCAAGGGGCTACTGTTGACGTCTCTACGAAGATGATGGACGACGCCAGAGCATCCAGCTCCGGCACCTCCCAAGGGGCCTGCTGTCGACGTCTACACAAAGATGGTGGATGACGCCGGAGCATCCAGCTCCGGCACCTCACAAGGGGCCTGCCGTCGACGCCTACACGAAGATGGTGGACGACGCCGGAGCATCCAGCTCCGGCACCTCACAATGGGCCTGCCGTCGACGTCCCAAAACGTCAACGACAACACCAAGCGCAGATAAGTGATTAAACTCTCCTGCCCCGCTCATGTTGCTAACAAGGTTCCCTTGCGATGGCTTGTATACCAGGGGTCTGCTCTCGATTCTCTACGCCAATGATTGACGACGCCGGAGAATCCAGCTCTGGCACCACCCAAGGGGCCTGCCGTCGACGTCTACACGAATATGGTGGACGATGCCGGGGCATCCAGCTCTGGCACCACCCAAGGGGTGTGTTGTTGACGTCTACACGAAGATGGTGGACGACACCAGAGCATCCAGCTCCAGTGCCTCCCAGGGGGCCTGTCGTCGACGTCTACACGAAGATTGGCGACGACGCCGGAGCATCCAACTCAGGCACCTCACAAGGGGCCTGCCTTTGATGTCCCAGAACGTCAACTGTAGGATCGAAGAGCACGTGAAAAGCTACCAGAGGGGGAGTGAATGGTAGATTTAAATAATCTTACATAGCGGAAACAATTAAATCCCATCCCCTTCGGCAGAAAAACAATCTGTTAAAGAAATTGTGTGTGAGACTAATCTAAACATGTTTCACCGGGAAAAAAGTTATATATATCATAGAGAATCAAGTTACTATGAAAACACAAGAAGAATCACTCAAATTCGTTGAGAGAAACTCCAGTTATGATCAAAAGATCGAACAAAGGTCAATCTGTCCTACCCGAGAAAAACAGTTCTGGAATGCTGCAAAGAAACTCGTGTAGATAAGAAACCACAAATACAATGACCGTGAAATTTAATAAATAATAGATAATCAAGTTGTGAAGACAACCAAAAAAGAATCACGTCAATTGGATCTGTAAAACTTGAGTTATGATAAAACCACCAACGAAAGGCAGTGCTGTCCAAAAACTCAACAAGTAAAACTTGTCTTGAACAAGTCGGACGAACAAGGCACAAAAGTTCCTTCAAACTACGAATTTTATTCAATAGAACACAGGAGGAATAGCACCAAAGTCGTGCACCACGAGCTCTGCCCTCCCTTGCTTATATAACCAGCCCTTAGGCCAACACAATCTCAACTGGGACTCTAATCCTACTCAGTTCACGAATCGTAACTTTCCATAACTGCTTAGGACTCTTCTATACGCAGATAGAAGCAATATTAAGAATTCCAAACACCTTAGTAACGTTTCCCACATTCCTAAAACAACCCAAACTCGTGACCCACACGAAATCCTATCATAACAAACTCGATACTTTCCATACCGAGCCATAACCGACTGCGCCGAAGCCAAAGTCATCAACCGATACAATCCGATCCTTCCAACCAGATCTTCCTATCCATAAACCATCTTCAGAACCATGTTTCCACATCATGCACCGCATGCATACGTGCAAACACCTTCCTTCGACGTCCAGTAACCTTCATATGCACTGCCCTTGATTCAATCATCCTGCGCAACCTCCTGACCCACTCAACCACAATTCCTCCTGAATTTGGTTGTTGGAACCTCATCTCCTCCCTGAGACTAGTCCAAAGGATCCTGTCACCAGCCATGACTTGAACTCAAGCAACACATGCACATGAACAAACAACCAATCCGTACAAGCCCAAGTCCGCGACTTGACTCAAGTTAGTTCTAAACACAACACCTTACGTGAGCACCTCACATAAGCATGTTGCAAAGCATAGCAAGACGATATCATCCATATTAACCAAAACGCACAAAAAACATAGCAAATGAATACTAAGCGACATTTCCATAAGTGTAAAAAAGTTCGAAACATTTCACATGAAAATTTGGAACATTACGATGAAGCTCCAATCCTTGCCAAAGCTCTCGGAGCTTGAGCTAGAGCTTACCAAAGCTAGTACAACCTAGCGCCGGAGCTTACCAAAGCTAGTCGGACCTAGCGCCGGAGCTAACCAAAGCCAGTCGGACCTAACAAAACATATCGGAGCTTAACAAAGACATGCCAGAGCTATCAAAGACAGCTGACCGGAGCTACCCAAAAACATGTCGGATCTAGACAAAGAATGTCGGACCTATTGTCGGTCCTTGCAAAAGCTCAGAGCTAGAGTCAGACCGTGCCAAACAGATGTTATGGCCGCATTCAAAACTTTTATTGTCAAAGCCAACGTATTCAGCACACATAGGTCTCACAATCTTCCCCTTGATAAATGCATTGGCAACACCACTTAAGATCCGAACATTCACTTATTCGCATTAAAAGTTTTGAAAACAATTTATCCCCCTTTGTAAAACAGAAATAAAATGAGAAAAAGAAATTCTCCCCCTGAGAAGAATCGTGACAAAAACAATTGCGAATATGTGCAATGTGTAACCAATGTATCCCCCTTGCATATTTGTTTTTAAAAATTCACATATTATCTCTCCCCCATTGACAATGTATTCAGCAAGGTTTATAAGAAAAATTTTAGTTGTTACGAGCATATTATAACATATACATATAAAACAAAGCTCATCCAAGTCATACTATCAAGTAACTTACACTATCACAGCAATGAAATACATAAAGTAGTGTAAGTGCTAGAGATCAAATGTAATTTCCAATTTAGCAAGTCATGATCTCACAAACTTAACTATTTCAAAACCTGAAAGCATGACACTTGTTGCTGTATTTTATTATTTTTCAAAGCACAAATTTAGATCATATGATATTTGCAAGAGATTATATGCACATCTGCCTTATTCTAACCAACCAAGCCAAGCCTATGTCATTTAACAATCAGAAGCTTAAGGACATGGTTTTAGTCATACACAACTTCTTCCAAGTTCATATCTATGTGCAATGATAAGCCATCTCAAAAGAAGAAGTGCGATGCATGCATATTCTCTTGATCTTTTCTCAACTTATATTTGTTCACAAAAACTCAACATGTGGGTTGATTACTTGATTAATTCTTTATGATTAAAAACAGTTGTGAGCATGCAACAAGTTCAAAACAGCAAGAAAGTTCAACCATGACCAGATTTAGTGTAAGTAATTATTCCAATTACTCGACATGGCAAAAACTACAAAATGTATAACACGAGTAATGTAGTAAGAACTTTTTGCATGTAAAAGGAATCACAAAGTCATATATGTATGAAATACTATGCTCATATTATTTTAGTTTCAGATTCACACTTAGACTTCCCAAGTTTGAAAATTCCCCCTCAATGTAAGCCATGAGGATGCATAGCCCCTATTTCACTACGAATGTAACAAAAACGAGTGAAATCCAAAGGTTTTGTAAAAATGCCAGCCAATTGTTGTTCAATATCTACATGGTGAAGCACAGTGTTTCCTTTTTCAACATTATCACGGAGAAAGTGATACCTATATCAATGTGCTTAGTTCTAAAATGTTGCACAGGGTTTTTAGCAATGCAAATGGTACTAGTGTTATCATAAAACAGTGGAACACTATCTAGATCAACCCCATAGTCCTTAAGTGTTTGAACAATCCAAAGAATTTGTGAGCAAGCACTAGTAGCAGCTACATATTCAGATTCGGTTGTGGATTGTGCAACTGAACTTTGTTTCCTGGATGACCATGCAACAAGTGAATTACCAAGAAAATGACAAGCACCGGAAGTACTTTTCCTATCAATCTTACAACCTCCAAAATCAGCATCGAAAAAAGATTTCAAAGTAACGGTTGAGGAAGAAGGAAGAAAAATGCCAAATTCTTGAGTTCCATGTAAGTACCTGAGAATCCTTTTGATGGCTTGACGATGTGAAGCACGTGAGGAGACTTGAAACCGTGCACAAAGACATACGCTGAATTGTATGTTCGGTCTTGATGTCGTGAGCTACAAAAGTGATCTGATCATGCTTCTATATTCTTTTTGATCCACAGGTTCACCATCTTCATCAAGTTCAAGTGTTGTTGCTATTCCCAATAGTGTCCGAAGAGGCTTGCTTTTGTCCATGTTGAAGCGCCTTAGGAGGTCTTTTGTATACTTCGTTTGATGCACAAAGGTACCCTCCTTGGTTTGCTTGATTTGCAGCCCCAAAAAGTACGTGAGTTCTCCCATCATACTCATCTCAAATTCTGAACTCATCATTGTTGAAAACTTGGACACAAGATCATGAGAAGCACAACCAAAGCTAATATCATCCACATACATTTGAATGAATAATGAGTCATTGCCATGCTTAAGCACAAAAAGAGTTTTATCAACCTTGCCCATGGTAAACCCCTTTCAAGTAAGAATGTTTTTAACCTATCATACCATGCTCTAGGGGCTTCTTTGAGACTGTACAAGGCTTTGGACAGTTTGTAAACATGATTACGGAAATTTGGATTTTCAAAACCCGGTGGTTGTTTGACATAGACCTCCTCATCTACGTAGCCATTAAGAAAAGCACTTTTAACATCCATTTGATATAGCTTAAAACCTTTAGATGCAGCAAAAGCTAACAAAATTCTTATGGCTTCCAATCTAGCAACAGGAGAAAAAGTTTCATCAAAATCTAGATCTTCAACTTGAGTGAAAACTTGAGCAACCAACCTAGCCTTATTCCTAACCACATCCCCATCCTCACTTTGTTTATTTTTAAACACCCACTTAGTTCCAATTAAAGTGTGACCCTGAGGTAGAGGTACAAGTCTCCAAACATTATTTCTTTCAAAATTATCTAACTCTTCTTGCATGGTAATAATCCAAGATTCATTAGTGAGTACGTGTGATATATCTTTGGGTTCAAAAGAAGCAACAAAAGCAGAATGAGCATGAGAGTTTGGATCGCTACGACATGTTGGGTGGCTTCCTTAACCTCCGCCGCTGCTGTCGCATCGCGTTCCTCAATAGGGCCTTCAAAAACTGGCTCCAGTGGCAGATCAGGGTACCGGCTCTGGTAGCACACCAAGACATGGGATGCTACCGTCTTCATCGCTGACCTACCCTCAGCTTCCAGATGCTGAGCCAGCTGACGCTCCCGCAGATCAAGCTCCTGACCGCAGCGCTCTGTTGCCTGCTCCCGGGCTTGAATGTCAAGATTATGCAGGAGGAATTCCTGATGCTCAGCTAGGTGCTCCGCCTAGTCCCTCGCCAAATTACTCTCCCGAAGGTCAAGGTCTTCAAGGCGGGACTGTAGTCTGTCCCAGTCAAACTCAGCCCGGGCCATCATCGCCTGCACTGCCACCTCTTGTTCGGTGACAGTAGCCTGCCTCTTGGCAATGTCAGCTTCCTAACAACTCAGAGCATCTCGACCGGCAGCAAGAGCGTGCAGGCGGACGTCAAAAGCGTCATTTGCTGCCTTACCATTGGCCAGAATCTTCTGGGTCAAGACGTTTGAGGCTCCCACCAAGCAGTGCCTCACCTCCAGTTCCTTGCTCTCCTTCAGGTACTTCGCCTTCGCCTCGGCGATCGTGGAGCTCAGGAGACCCTCCCAGCCTGGAGGCGCTCACCCTCGACGCGCAACTTCTACCAATCTACAGCAAGTGCCTCTTCCGCCCCATGGAGATTGGATTGCACCTGAAGGATGCTAGATTGCGTCAAGTCCATGACATCGGAAAGTCACTTCGGCCGCACCGAAGTCAAGGAAGGCTGTCCGGTGATCATCTTGGGGAACCCTTCCTCCCATAGTGGTGAAGGCGAGGCCACCAGCACTCGAGATCTTGCCCCCCAGGGTCTGAGTAGGAGTTGCGGTGCCACCTGACACAGCAGGCCTCCACCGCTTAGAGAGCCGCCCGCCGAATCAGCGTCCATTGAGGTCAGACTCTCAGCCCCCCAGAGTCGGCTCCGACATGGCCTCTGCCACGACGGCCAGAGGTGCCTCTGCCATGATGGCTAGAGGTGCCTCTGGCGTGACAGCTGGAGGTACTTCACTACCCACGCTGGGCATAGTCACTGGAGCAACACTCCCCTGAACAAGCTTGGCAGGCTGCCCCGCTAGCACAGCTGTAGCATCCTCGGCTGCCTTCAAAGCACTTCTGGGCACTACCCCTGGCGGTAGGGGCCTTACAACAGCTCACATAATCCTGCAAATCAAGATGAAGCCCTGACCAATCAACATAGGCAGGCGAGACAGTAGAGCAAGCGTTGGCAAGAATGCCTTACGGAAGTCTCCGGATGCTCCAGCGAGCTTCCACTTTGGGCGACCCTGAAGCCGCGGGCCCTAGCGATGGCGTAATAGATGATGCCATCCCGGTAGGGCCTCCGCCAAAACCACCAGCAGTGCCGCCGCACTATGTCACTGTTCTTCCACCAACCCCAATAAAGCCACGTCCCAAGCTGTCGACAATGTAGGCTCGAGGCCTCTTGGCCTGAGGCTCCATAGGTGTGATGCTATCGGAGTCCCCAATGGTGCCCTGGACCGCGTAGGCGAAGGGAATCCTCGATGACGTATTGACCGCCGACGGCGGTGGAGCCATCGCTTGATAGACTGAACCTCCCCACGAAGAACCACCAACGCGAGGTACTGGAGAGGGGCGCGCCGGTGGATGCTGACTTGGAGCGATGGCCACCTGTGGCGGCACGCTCGGTGGTGACCGAGGGTGTTTCTCTTTCACGACCTCGACCACCAGGGCCTTCCCTTTGCCTACGTCGGGGACCGGTGCCTTCCCCTTATCTATGTTGGGGACCAGCGCCTTGCCTTTCCCCCCAGCAGCGGGTGCCTCCTCCCCCCCCCCCCCCCCCCCCACACACTTCGGAGGCTTCGGAGCCTGAAGAAGGTGCGAACTCCTCCGAAGAGTCGACGATGGCCAGTACCCGACTCTCATCGCCAATCTGCCGCGGCATAAGACCAATAGCGTCCAAGTTGGGCATCTACTTCAGAACCTTTGTCCTAAGGTCTCGATCTGTACAACGCGGTGGGCAAGCCTGTTGCAGGTTGAAGACGTCCCCCGACAGCTGGTCGCCGCACGCCTTGGACATTGCTTCGAACACCTCCTGCGGGGTTGAATGTGGCCTAGAGGGTGGGGTGAATAGGCCTTTTTGAAATTTGTCGGAACCTGCAACACATAATCACCAGATCAAAACTTGAGATATTGGACTAGTCCGGTAAAGTGCAGACTAGTCCGGTTTGTACGGACTAGGTTGATCAAGTTTGATTTATTAAGTTTGATTCTAGGGTGTAGCAGCGGAAATATACTTGTAATTTATGTGTTGCAAGATTATGTACTAGGGTATATCACAAGTCAATCTTAAATTTGATATTTCAACATAAAGTGAGCAAGATTAATTCAAACCCTAGATCGATATGATGTAAAGAACGATGAACACAAAGAAAAAACACAAAAGATTTATCCTGTGGTTCGGTCCCCACAGAGGCAACCTACATCAACGTTGAGGAGTCCACAAAAGGATCGGGTCTTCTCCAACCCTACCGTCGTCGGATCACCACCAAGGCCAATCCTCTTCCACCTATCACAAAGGGGTGAATAACCGAATTCAAAGGGGCCTTCTCACACATTGAGGGCTCCCCTAGATTACAACACGAAATACCACCAAGAACACACTCAAAAGATTACAATGAAATCACAGGAGTGTGTTACAGAATCAAACCAAGAGCTCAATGAGTGTTGAACATGTCTCTCCAATGATCTAAAGTGTATCCTCAAAGGATTGATCTTTGTTGCACTTAATTTTGTGGAGAGATGTGTTTTTGAGGCTCTTGGGAGGTGTGACGGCGCTAGGGTTCGTGAGAGATTCAAGTTGGGCCGTGCACCTCTATTTATATGGGGTTTCTAAAAGTGACCGTTAGGGTTTAGAAAGATCAGACTAGTCCGTGTTTGACATAGGACTAGTCCGGTGTGCTGTGTGTAGCAAACCCTAAGTGTCCCGAAATATCGGACTAGTCCGTCTAGGAGCGGACTTGTCCTATTTCGCTTCTGGAAATCTTCGGACTAGTCCGATGGACATCGAACTTGTCCGCACAGTGAAATCCTAAGTGGTTATGTGGACAAGTCCGCACTTGGAGGACTTGTCCGATTTAGGTCAAAGAGTTTTTCGGACTAGTCCGTGCTAATATCTGACTTGTCCGATTTAGATCAGAATGAGTATCGGACTAGTCCGGTGCTGATCGGACTTGTCCGATTTTGTGTGACTTGTGAAGTGTTTTGAGGACTAGTCCGAACTAGGGGGGACTAGTCCAATTCTAGTCAGAGAGATATCGGACTAGTCCGATGGATATCGGACTTGTCCGATCTTGTGCACAAGGGATATCGGACTAGTCCGGTGACATTTGGACTAGTCCGGTCCTGTATAAATTTGTGCAATGTGTGTGTTTAAATGTGATTGAGCTCTTGGGGTGTGTTTCCTTAACACACTCCATACACAATGATCTACTATTCTTCTTCCCCGAGCCCATTTCCACTTTGCTCCTCATTTTCCCTTCTTTTTGGCACTTTGCTTATTTTCCTATTAATACATGTGCTCATCTCAACAAAGAGGTTAGGATCTCATTTGCTTGTCATAAATAATCCAAAACCCACAAGGGATTTTTAGATGCACTTTTAGGGGTCGTCTCTATTGTAGCGACCCCTCAGCAACCAAGTACCATCTTGGAGCCCGAAGTAGAGCCATGTTGGGTGGCAACGGTGCTGGAGAGGGGCCAGACGACGGTGAATAAAGTCGGCCATCACTGACAACTCCGACAGGCCATGGTTCGCCAGGAATCGGATCCTCTCCATCACCGGCTTGTATGCCGCCTCAAGCTCCGGGAGTTCATCCCAGGCCGCCTTCCTAATCGTCGGCCACTCGGTGGGCAAGACCATGCGATCGTGGGCATCAGCATATATGACCACCCTGTCGCTCCTCGAGCCGGGCCACATCGCCGGGGAGAGCGGAGTAATGTACTTAAAGGGGTTGTTGGCTCGATGCTGGAAGCAGAAGCCGCTGAGGAAGTTGGATTTGCTCTTCTTCTCAGTCCGCCTCAGCACGAAGAACTGCCAGAACACCGGCACGCATGGGCACACCCCAATGAACATCTCGCAGAAATGAAAGAACACTATCGGCGGTTTGGTACCGGCAGATCTCCCTACACTACTAAAGTGATAGGGGAGTTTGATGTTCGGTGTTGGCGCGCGGAGATTCAAGAAGGTGAATAAGAATTGACACAGGAGACACAAGAATTTATGTGGTTCGGGCCGCCTGAGCGTAATACCCTACTCCACGGATGTGTTGGTGTTGTATTAGCAGTATGAACTTGTGATGAGTGTATGAGGCGCGTGTGTCTCTCCCGTAACGTGTTGTCGACCTGTCCTTTTATAGTACAAGGGCAGGCCATTACAAATTAGCCTGGCCCAACATGTGGCCCCGGTGGTTATTAGTATCGATACACGTTTAATTGCACTTAATGACCCTGTAACGGGCTTTGACAGCACCTTTACTGGTGTTAAGATCGTCCGTTTAAGTGTCATTAATATAGTATTAATGACACTTAATCGGGTCTTGAAGTCCTTGATTCCCCTTTGAAGATCCGGAGCCGTTGCGGTGTCTTCCGGAGGTTAGGGGTTGAAGATCCAACGATTGGACACGTGGCAGCTCCGGAGCATACTGTGGGAAACAGGTAGCTCCAGGGCTACCCGACACGTGTCAGGTCCGGAGCTTCTCTTGGTCTGAGGTTAAGTCCGGAGGTGCCATTTCGGTACATGGCCCGGAGCTTCCCCCTTGTGGGCGGTAGCTCCGGTTTGGTAGTACACGTGGCGACCCAGGGATTAACCATGTTGGAGAATCAGGTCCGGTTATGCCTGACATGTGGGCCCCCGAGGGTCTTCAAACCAAGTAGATGACTTTCCTTTGAGATCTTTGTAACCTCAAGGGGTGTACGGTTTCTAGGGTACCGACAGTGGCCCCCTGGACCTACCTCCAGGGAAGATCACTGGGGTGAAGTCATTCCGCCGGAGGTGGGTCCATCCTCGCAAATCTTGAACTGAGTCTTCAAGGGTCTTTGAAGGTGCCGTTGGAAGGGATTTATAGTTAGATCCCCACCGCGTGGCGCACCTCGTGCGGTAGATGAGATCTTTGACGTGCGGATCTCACGCAATTGAAGGTCATCGGTTCCCGATACAAAAACCGTATCGGTTCCGCGTGCCTTGTTAGGCCGCCACCTTTGGGTTTCCCGCCTCGTGATGACAACCGTTCGCCTGGGTAAGAGCCTCGACTTGATCGTCGGGGTGGTCCCGGGCCCTCTTGTCATCGGCAGGGTGAAATTTTTGAATGGTATCTTCGATTTCCTTGCGGTTTCCATCCAAGCGTTGCGAGGGCTTACTTAAGAAGGAAAGCGCGCATCGTCGGGGGTTCTTTACACCTCTCATCTGATCTTGCGCTCAAACTCCCAACTCGTGCTTCGCTCTTCTTCTCTTGCCTAGTCGTGCCGCGATGGAGTTGGGTCTCCGCAGGAGTCGTTTGAAGATCGACGGTGATTTGAAGAAGGTCCGAGCCCTCATGGGGTGGTCCTCAGACTTCTTCAACCGCTCAGTCTGTGCCGGCGGAGAGCTCCCCTTCGAGAAGGAGCACGCCGGCGAAATGATGTACTTTTCCTCGGACGCCATGGTGGGGTTGATCCCGCCTTTTTCTTCCTTTTTCTTGATGCTGCTAGACTTCTATGGTCTGCAGTTATACCACCTTGGCCCTCACTCCATTCTCCTCGTGTCTATCTTCGTCCACTTCTGTGAGATGTGGGTGGGCATCACCCCTGCATTGAACTCTTCCGGACCTTCTTCACCGTCCACACCACCGGCTGTAGCAATGAGTACCTTGGCTTCTACTACTTCGTGAAGCGCAAGAAGTGCCCATTCAAGTACCTCCGGTCGTTTCCTTCTGGGAAGTGGGATGACTGGAAGAAAGACTGGATAGTCGTCAGGGTGGAGGAGCACGAGAGGCTGGAGCTGCCCGATAGTCTGCCCGTCATCGACACGATGATCTGGAGTGAAGCTCCGGTGCTGGGGGAAGCTTTTGACCCTGCTTTGACCTGGATCCGCCAATGCGTGGAGGGAGGATTGACTCCTCAGGCGGTATTTTGCAATTTTCTGGTCAACAGGTGGGCGCTGCTGAAGAGGAGGGAGAAACTCGCTTGGGCCCTCAACAGCATGATGGACGATGACCGGGTTGAGACCGGGTTGAAGTCCAACATGGTGGGGAAAACCTTGGAGTTCCACCTTAAGAAATTCCAGCACAACATCGACGTCGACGGTGATGACTTGACTCCCCCGTCGGCCTTCCTCCCTCTGAACGTGGAAGTGGAGTTCAGCAGGGAGCTCCGGCGAAAGATGCCTGTACTTGACGACCTTGGTGTCGTCGAGAGAAGATCAACCACCCGGGTGGCGATCCCCGGAATGCCCGAAGATGGCTCCGTCCCTGCCCCAAAGCCAAGGGTCGAGGTCGTCGGCAAGGGCAAGGAGCTGGCTGATGAACCAGAGAGCCGGAAGAGGAAGCTGCAGCATGCCGACGGAAGGTCCGTCAGGCCCGCTACTTCCGCCTCGGTTCCTTCTCCCAGAGGGGAAGGTCTTCTACCACCGTGGCGACTGTCCCCGTAATGGGGTCCTCCCGGAATGAGACCGTTCCTGCAGTGGGGTCCTCCCGGAGTGCGTCTATTCCCGCGATGGGATCCTCCCGGGGTGTTAGCTCCGGGCGTGCGACTCCAGCACCTGGGCTGGTGGAGGCCTCCAGGTCCGTGGGTTCTTCCCGATCGAGGAGAGCCTCGACCCGGGAAACGCCCGTGGCCGCGACAAGTTCTGGGGGGCCTTCCGGAGCTTCCATGCCGACTATGGCCAGCCCAGAACGCCCGGGAAAAAGGTTCCGCGCAAGCTTGTGCGGAAGCCTCCCAAGGTAATTTCTAATCTCTACCTTGGGCAATTATTTTAATTGTAGCAACTGTTTGTTAATTTCCTCCGTTCATCATCTGCACCGTCCCCAAGAAGGGGAGTGAGGCTCCACCCTCAGCCACAGTGTCGGAGGCCGTGAGGGTGGGAGCTTCTGCTCCTGTCCTGGTGCCGCCCCAAGTGGTGGCTGCAGCTGCGACAGCTCCAGCGCCGGCTGTTGTGGCCATGGACCTCGACTCATCCCTAGAAGTTCCCGTGGTAGCGCCGAACCACGGGAGTGAAGATGCGCCAGCGGCACCTGTCTCGGAGGTTGAAGCTCCGGGTCCTGGTGCTGCAATGATGGAAGCTCCGGCTGTTGAGCCAGAGGAAGTAGTAATCCCGGCCTCTGAGCCGGAAAGTGTCGAAGCCCCGGCGGTTGAGCCGGAGGTGGCTGAAGCCCCGGCATGTGAGCCGAAAACCGAGGTAGTTCCGGCAGTTGGGCCGGCTACCTCCGAAGCACCGACTGCTGAGCCGGTCATTTTTGGAGCTCCGGTCACTGGGCCGGTCGAAGTTGAAGATATTCCGGCTCCTGAGCCGGTTGTTGAAGAGGTGACGGAGCTCGAGCCTCCCTCGGAAGAGGTACCCAGACCGGAGCCAGTAGCGGCTCCTGCTCCGGAAGCGACGACGTCAGAGGTACCTGCAGCCGAGCCGGAGTACCCAAGCGAAGTTGCTGGCTCCCTGTCCGAGGGGGTGAACGAAGACTTGGCGGCGGGGCCTTCTTCGATGGCGAGTGAGGCCATCCCGGAGGACGGCCCTTGTGCCTTGGAAACTCAGGGGTCCACTCTCGTGGAGTGGGACCCAATTTTTGTATCTGAAGACCCGCTGGAACCAGCGGAGGAGACCCCAACAGGTCCGGAACCCATCCCGTTGTCGCTGTCCATTGACAACGCATGTTCCAGTCTGCGTCAGGTCCAACTGGCCTTCTTCCACGACAGCAAGGCTCTTGAAGAGGAACGCCAAACCCTTAGGTGGTGGCGTAATCGGCTCTACTTCAAGACCAAGCTGGCGCAGTCGAGGCTAGCGGACAACAAGGAGTGGATCAAGCGGGAGAAGATCCGCCTGGAGTACTGGGGCAAGTTACTGGATGACAGGGAGAGTATGAATCGTTCCCTCGACGCTCAATCCCGGGAGATCTATGATCAGGCCAAAGCTACCAATAATGCGGCCGATGCACGCCACGAGCAGCTTGAGGCCATTAACACTGCACTCATCAAGCGCCGTGAGGCACTTGAAGAGAGGGAGAGACGGCTCGAGGATGAAGAGCAGAAACTCCTAGAGCTGCGGGATGACGTCCTGAGGAGGGAAGAGGAGCTCACCGAGAAAGTAGCTCTGGCTGACAAGGGCCTTGAGGAGCACGCCAAGAAATTGGAAGAGCGCTGCCAAGAGGAAGAGGAGAAGACCTGGGTGCGAGGGCAAGAACTCTACGAACAAGAGTGTGCCCTTGCTGCCCGGGAGAAGAAAGTGAGGGGTAGGTAGAAGGGCCTGGTTGACCACCAGAACAAGATCCACCTCTGGGAGGAGGAGCTCGGAAAACTCGAAAGGCGGGCTGCTGAAAACATTCAGAAAAACGCCAAAGAAGTTGAGCGCCTCGCCCGTGAGAATTCTGAACTGACGGCGGCCAGGAGATCCCTGGAAGAGATGACGGGCTTGAGGGTTGCGGACTCCCTACAGATTTGGGAGTTCCTGGGCAAGGCCAACGACGCGCTGACACCGATGGGTTTCAGCCCCGTGCGCCCGGATGATCCGGAGCCGGAGCCGGACCTAGCGCTGCAGGCGTTGAGCGCAGCAGGTAGCAAGCTCTCCAAGGTGGGCGATCTCATCGCGGACCAACTGGAGGTTGAGGGGCAATCCCTGGCGAAGAACGTCGTAGAGTATGTGCTGACGTGCTACACCAGCTGGAACTCCCAATTTCCTCTGGACCCGGTGCTTGAAGGCCCCGTCGAAGGAGAAGGCGAAGCTACCCGAGCCAGCGTATCGGAGGTTGCCAAGAAGGTCGCCCAATTCTTCCATAGGGTCTAGGACCATCTCTGTAATTCTCACTTGTATTTTCTCTTCTTCTTCCTCAATTTTGTAATCCCTTGTCTCCAGATGTAATCTCTTGTCTCCAGATAAATGAAATCCCCAAATTTTGCGAATTTCACTTTTTGTCTTCAACACTTTTATCTTCACCTAGCCCCCTGGTAGATGTACACAATTTGATTGTGAACATGTACCAAGAGGATATTGTGTTTTGTTGAAGACTCTTTCGCTCCGAACTTGTAGAATTTAGGTTCGAAGTCTTCGATGGTGAAGGCCCGCTGAGGTTGTCGGAGCATAGAAGCTCCGGCATTGTCTATCGCTGGAGCTTAGTAGCTCTGGCAATAGTCTCTATCAACGTGTAGAGCATCGATAGTTAATCCTCCGCGGTGTCGGAGCTTAGTAGCTCCGGCAATGACCTTTGCCAACACTCAGTTTGTTGGCAGCAGACTCCATTTACGGGGTCTTCTCACCATCTTTTATTCATCGTCGACGGCTGGCCCCCCTTATGGGAGTCGGAGCTTAGTTAGTTCCGGCTTTTCTCCATCAACGTAGATTTTATTTTTCCTGCACACTTAAGCCAAGAAAAATAGTAAAATTTTTTTCTTGTCTATAACTTCGTCGCGGCTTATGGCTCTCAAGAAGATTTTAAGTCAAACGCGATTCTAAATACAACCGAATGTATTGTCTTTTCTTCTAGATCCAACTGTACACGGACCCACCTTACTTTGGCCTGTCGGGGTGTAGGTAGAGTGGCGTACTTAGGGTGCTTGACCAGGCTAAGTCGATAGCACACTCCAGCCCTAGATTGGCTTGGCGGCTTTCAGGCGAGTTGGCCATGAACAATATTTGAATCCAAAAGAATTGACAATACAACTCGAATCGTATATAAACCGATTGGACTAAAATTTCTTAAGAATTGCACGTCTTTGTTATAGACAAGAAAGAGAAAAATAAAAATGTTGAGCCTGTACAAAATAAATGCACGTGGAGTCTATTTCACATGAAAATGTCTTTCATTATAGGTTCGGAGTACAGGGGAAACAAGTACACTCTTAGGGTACGGAACCAGGCTAAGGGTGTTTCATTTCTCATTTGACCCAAGGTAGTTAGCCACACTTTTAGTCCTGAGACTTTGACAAGCGTTGCATGAGCTTTGCGGACCTTTCGGGAAGGGTCCGACTGCTCTCCCGGAGGAACTACCCGACTCTGTACAATGACTCTATAACATGCATCTCAAGTTACTCAAGACTCACCTCCGTGGTATTAAGTGTAGAACTTACGGAGGTGCTCGATGTTCCAAGGATTTGGGAGAGGTGTCCCATCCTCGGTAGCCAAGCGAACGCTTCCGGGATGGGATACTTTAATCACTCGGAAGGGCCCTTCCCAGCCGGGGGAGAGTTTGTTTAACCCTTCTCTGGATTGTATTCCCCGTAACACCAGATCGCCTTCCTCGAGCTGTCGGTTGTGTACATGCCGCTGGTGATAACACCGTAGGGCTTGACGATATCGGGCATTCCGAACAACTGCTTGGCACCTTCCCTCCTCAAGGAGATCTAGCTCTTCACGCCAGAGCTGGTCCTGCGTGGCTTCATCGAAGGTCCGGACCCGAAGTGAACCCAAGGTGATTTCCGGAGGAAGCATTGCTTCAGCTCCATACAATAGAAAGAAGGGTGTCTCTCTGGTTGACCGGTTTGGAGATGTCCTATTGGCCCATAGAGTGGGCGGAAGCTCTTCGATTCAGTTTGCTCCATGTTTTTTCAAGCGCTCATAAGTGCGCGTTTTAAGTCCTTTAAGGATTTCAACATTTGCTCTCTCGGCTTGGCCATTGCTGGTTGGATGAGCTACGGAGGCGTAGCAAACTTGTATGCCGAGGTCTTCGCAATATCCTTGGAATGCGGAGCTTGTGAATTGGGTCCCATTATCAGTGATAATTTAGTTTGGGACTCCAAATCTGCATACAATGGACTGCAAAAAGTTGATAGCAGATTGCTTGTTGATTGTCACAACTGGAGTTGCTTCCAGCCATTTGGTGAACTTGTCAATGGCGACGTACAGGAACTTGTAACCTCCGACGGCTCTTGGGAAAGGTCCCAAGATGTCCATCCCCCACACAGCGAAAGGTCATGTAGGAGGTATCATTTGTAAGGGCTGAGCCGGTGTGTGAATTTGCTTTGCATGAAATTGGCATGCTTCACATTTCTTCACCAGCTCAGTTGCATCCTGGAGCACTGTAGGCTAGTAGAAGCCATGCCGAAAGGCTTTACCGACCAACGTGCGGGAAGACGCGTGGTTCCCACACTCGCCACCAAGGATTTCTGCGAGGAGCTCGCAGCCTTCTTCCCTTGTGATGCACCGCATTAGGATGCCGTTGGCACCGTGCCGGTAGAGATCCCCTTCTACCAGCGTGTATCTTTTAGCCAATCTGACTACCCGGTCAGCGGATACATCATCATCAGGAAGGATGTTGTATTTCAAGTAGTTCCGGATCTCTGAGATCCATGCATCGGAACTAACTTGAGTATTTGAGTCTTGCGTGCTGGGTTGCTCGGAGCTTCCGGCAGCACCTACGACCCTTGATGGCTGCCATGGTAACAGGGCCATCGGGACCGTCAGCTTCGGGATGCTGATCTCGCCCCCTTCGCTCAGTTCGGCAGGCTGAGCTGTGGGTTTCGACAATCTCCGGACAAAAGTTCCGTCAGGAGCTGGAGCCCCGGTTGACGCTTTCGTTGAGAGTTCGTCGACTTCAGCGTTGTGAGCACACTGAACATGGTGGAGATCTAGGACTTCGAAATCCTTCTGAAGCCTCTGGACTTCAAGGAGGTAAGCAGCTAACTGGAGATTATTGCAGGAGCATTCACCCTTCACCATTTTAATGATGAGCTGTGAATCTCCCTTGACCAGCAATTGCTTGACACCATATGACCGTGCCACCTTTAGTCCGTAGATGAGTGCTTCATACTCTGCCGTGTTGTTGGTTGCCTTGAAGTCAAGGTGTACCATGTATTTCACCTTCTCCCCAGTCGGTGCGAGGAGAAGAATTCCAGCTCCGGCCCCCTGCTTCTGCATGGAGCCGTCAAAGTAGAGGGTCCAGTGAGGCTTGGTGAAGGTTGGAGCTTGATGCTCTGTCTTCTGCTCACTGGGGCCCCCAGGGTTTGATGGAGAGGGAGTCCATTCTGCCACGAAATCTGCCAATGCTTGACTCTTGACTGCTTGCCTTGAAATAAATTCAAGATCAAATTTAGCCAACTCCGCAGCCCACTTTGCAATATTCCCAGTTGATTTGGGATTATGCAAAATTGCTCGAAGCGGGTAAGAGGTCACCACTGAGACTTTGTGAGCTTGGAAGTAATGGCGAAGCTTCCTGGAGGCAATAAGAACTGCATAGAGTAGCTTATGCACCTCTAGGTATCGAGTCTTGGCATCATGTAATACTTCACTAATGAAGTACACTGGTCCCTGAATGGTTCGGACCCTCCCGGAGGGGTCCGAAGCTTCCTCTTCACTGACCTGGATCCTCTCAGAGGAGCCCAGATTTTCTTCAGGGACCTCCGGGTTCTGGCTGGAGGAACCCAGAGCTTCTTCAGAAATGACCTGGACCCTCCCAGAGGGGTCTAGGTCTCTTGAAGCGACTTCTTATGGATTCAGATCTGGGAGCTGGGACCCAGACTCACTTTCAGGAACCTCCGGACCCTCCCGAAGGGGTCTGTATTCCTGAGTATAGGGTAGTTCTGGCCTCTCCACGACCAGGACCATACTGACGACTTTGTCAGTGGCTGAAATATAAAGCAACAAAGGCTCACCAGGGTTCGGAGCTACCAGAATTGGTAGGGTGGTGAGGAACTGTTTCAGCTCCTGGAATGCCTTTTCTGCTTCTTCGAACCATTGGAATGGTCCAGACTTCCTCAATAACTTGAAGAAGGGGAGTGCCCGTTCCGCCAGTCTTGAGATGAACCGGCTGAGGGCTGCTAGACATCCAGTTAATTTTTGGACGTCCTTGATGCGGGTTGGTGGCCGCATGTCTTCAATGGCTTTAATCATCACCGGATTAGCTTCTATGCCCCGGTGACTTACCAGGAAACCAAGAAGTTTTCCGGAGCTAACCCCGAAGACACACTTGTCTGGGTTTAACTTTGTGCGGGTGGCCCGCAGCTTGTCGAAGACAGCCTGCAATGTGTCAAGGAGTGACTCCTTGTTCCTGACCTTGACCACGATGTCATCGACGTACACTTCCACTATGTCTCTAATAAGTTCTTCAAAGTTTTGTACATAGCTCGTACAAAAGTTGAAGCTGCATTCTTGAGACCAAAAGGCATGGCTGTGTAAAAACACAATCCATCTACTGTGATCAATGAAGTATGTTCTTCATCTTCCCTAGACATCCTGATTTGGTGATATCCGGAATATGCATCTAGGAAACACAGTAATTCACACCCGGAGGTGGAATCCACTATCTGATCTATTCTAGGTAGTGGAAATGGATCTTTTGGACATGCCTTATTTAGTGTGGTGTAGTCGATGCACATCCGAAGCTTCCCGTCGGCCTTGGGCACGACGACTGGGTTTGCCAGCCATTTTTGATGGAAGACTTCTCGGATGAATCCGGCTTCGAGTAACTTCTTCACTTCTTGTCGGATGAAGTTCTGTCACTCTACGGATTGCTTCCGAGGCTTCTGATGCACAGGCCAAGCATCGGGGTAGATCTTCAGATTGTGCTCAATCACTTCCGTGGGGATCCCAGGCATTTGTGACGGTTGCCAATCAAACACGTCGACGTTAGCCCGGAGGAAAGTGATGAGCGCGAGTTCCTATTTGTCGTTCAATCCTCCCGATATACGGGTGGTTTGAGCAGCATCGGAACCAATTTGGACGACTTTGACGGGAATGTCGGTGTCGCCGCTTGGCTGCACTCTAGGTGCAGAAGTCGAACCTCGTTGGTGAATGCTCGGGGGTTTTGGAGCTTGCTCCTGCCTGGAGTCCTCCTCTTGCGCCGTGGTGAGCGCATGGAGTTCTTCCAGTGCAGTTACTCCGACAGTGCGATCTCCGTGGATCCAAAGAACGCCCACTGGCGTTGGCATTTTCAACACCAGATAACCATAATGAGCAGCTGCCATGAATTTGTACAGGGCAGGCCTACCCAGGATGGCATTGAAAGGCAAGTTGATCTGAGCGACGTCGAAGACCAACTTCTCAGTGCGGTACTTCTCCCGTGTCCCGAAGGTAACGGGGAGAGTAATAGCTCCGAGTGGGGTAATGGCTCCCGGACCTACTCCGGAGAAAGGTCGAGAGGGGTGGAGATCCGAAAGTCCGAGCTGAAGCTTAGTGAAAGCTTCGAAGCTGATGAGGTTAAGCCCCGAACCTCTGTCTACAATGATGTGGTGGAGATGGATGTTGTTGATGGTAGGAGATACCATCAGGGGTAACTGTCCTGCTCAAACCATGCTCCGGGGACAATCCGAAGCATCAAAAGTGATGGTTGTGTCCATCCACTTTCGGTGAGGCTCCGGCCTTACTGTAGGAGCTACAGCGGCCATATTCCGACGCATAGTCTTGATGACGCGACGGGAGGTGATATCCCATGATCCACCGAAAATGGTGTTCATGGTTTTCCGACACTCGTTGTCAGAGACATCAGAATCATTGTCGACTGAGGTGTAGACGGCCTTCAGGACCTTTTTGGGACCTGAAACCCTAACTCCTCTTCAGCCGGAGCTTCGTCGACCTTTTTTTTTCCTTCCCTCTGTCGGAAAGGAGATTCTTCCCGGCGCTTGTTGTAGCGCTCGGCGAGGTTTTGGACCTCCCGGCAGTCTTCCAAATTGTGGCTGCCCGTTTTGTGAATGGGACACCACACTTTAGTTTTGCCACCGTCTTCAGAAGACGGTCGAGGTCGCTTCTCGGGGTGTGGCCCCCGACCACCCGGAGTTGCAGCTGCTGCAACGTTGGATGTGCTGGCCGATGGCTTTTTCTTGCCGTTGGTCTTCTTTTTCTTCTTGCCACCCCCAGAGGTAGCGGCTTCTTCTTTGGAGGATTTCTTGTGACCCTCCGAGGTTGGTTTCGAGTGCATCACACGGCCCTCCGCAGCTCGGGCACATTTGTCAGCCAAGCTGAAGAGTTCCATGACACTGGTGATCTCCTTGATCGCCAGTTTCTCAAACATCTTCTTGTCCCGTACGCCCTGTCTAAATGCCACAATGACAGAGGCGCTAGAGATAGAAGGGATAGTGTTTCGTACCTGAGAGAACCTTTGGATGAATGACCGCAAGGATTCTCCCCCTTTTTGCACGACCGCAAAAAGGTCCAGTTTAGTGCCTGGCCGGGTGTATGAACTCCCGAAGTTGGCAGTGAACTGATGGCACAGCTCCTCCCAACTGTTGATAGAGTTGGGTGGAAGGCTCATAAACCAGGACCTGGCAGTCCCAGTTAAGGCCACTGGAATGTAATTGGCCATCACGGCCTCATTTCCTCCGGCTGCCAAGATTGCAGTGGAGTATACCTGAAGAAATTCAGCGGGATTAACAGTCCCGTCGAATTTTTCCGGCAGGTGAGGCCGAAACTTCTGTGGCCATCTAACCATGCGCAGATGCATGGCCAAGGCTGAATAGCCTTCTCCTACTCCTTCAGGAGTAGAAAGGCCCTGAGCTTCCCGTCTTTCACGGGCACGCTCAATATGAACTCGGCCGTCCTGCTGGCGGTAACGGCGATCAAGCTCCGCCCGGAGGTCGTGAGTCGAAAGCCTGGATACCGTATGAGTGCGTTGTGCCCCGGAGGGCAATGATGTCACTTGTTGTGACGCAGCACGTCTCGTGCTATTGGAAATGTGCGGACCAAGTCTTCCAGACAATGTGCGCGACAGGGCTCTTCCTGAAGGAGGAGGACCCTGGTTGCTGAGGCGTTCGGCTGCTGCTGCAACCAAATGCTCCACATCGGCCCTCCACTGCTCCAGTGCATCCCGGGATGCATCCGGAGGTGGTGGGCGTTGGAGAAGAGCACGCGCTGCATGGAGCGCGTGTTTCGGGTTGTCATGATTTGCCGACGCAGTAATTGACGCCGGCGCACCATCACATTGCCCAGCACGATTTGCTGGAGGAGATGATGGTGGTGGGAGTGTGGCTCCTGCTTGTGCTGAGGCTCCTGCTGGTGGCTGCCTATTGGAGGGATTGCCCCCAACAGCCTGAGCAGCAGGTTGGCCGTTGAATGATCCAGCAGCTGAGTTCACCATTCTCAAAATCTCAGGCACCCCCTACCTGGCGTGCCAACTGTCAGCGGTTTGGAACCGGAAGATCTCCCTACACTACTAAAGTGATAGGGGAGTTTGATGTTCGGTGTGGGCGTGCGGAGATTCAAGAAGGTGAATAAGAATTGACACAGGAGACACAAGAATTTACGTGGTTCGGGCCGCCTGAGCGTAATACCCTACTCCACGGATGTGTTGGTGTTGTATTAGCAGTATGAGCTTGTGATGAGTGTATGAGGCACGTGTGTCTCTCCCATAACGTGTTGTCGGCCTATCCTTTTATAGTACAAGGGCAGGCCGTTACAAATTAGCCTGGCCCAACATGTGGCCCCGGTGGTTATTAGTATTGATACACGTTTAATTGCACTTAATGACCCTATAACGGGCTTTGACAGCACCGTTACTGGTGTTAAGATCGTCCGTTTAAGTGTCATTAATATAGTATTAATGACACTTAATCGGGTCTTGAAGTCCTTGATTCCCCTTTGAAGATCCGGAGCCGTTGCGGGGTCTTCCGGAGGTTAGGGGTTGAAGATCCGACGGTTGGACACGTGGCAGCTCCGGAGCATACTGTGGGAAACAGGTAGCTCCGGGGCTACCCGACACGTGTCAGGTCCAGAGCTTCTCTCGGTCTGGGGTTAAGTCCGAAGGTGCCCGTTCGGTACATGGCCCGGAGCTTCCCCCTTGTGGGCGGTAGCTCCGGTTTGGTAGTACACGTGGCGACTCACGGATTAACCATGTTGGAGAAGCGGGTCGGGTTATGTCTGACATGTGGGCCCTCGAGGGTCTTCAAACCAAGTAGATGACTTTCCTTTGAGATCTTTGTAACCTCAAGGGGTGTACTGTTTCTAGGGTACCGACAAACACCACCGCCACCACCAGAGATTTTGGCGACAGATGATGGAGCTAGAGCCCAAGGACTTCTAGGAGTGTCACCAGGAAGAAGGAAATAGGAGGGACAAACTTGGAGTATGCGTACGCCTCGAAGAAGACAATCTCATTCTCCCCCAACTCCAGTGGCAAGGAGTTGGGACGGATCAGATCCCGTAGCTCCTTGTCCTCCCAGCCGAAAAGCCGCCTCACAGGTGAGACATCCTCCATCTGGGAAGGAGGCAGAGCTGAGTCCATTAGAGTAGGGGGTTAAGAACCTCAAGAATGGACAAACACACATGGAGGGAGTCAAAGGCTTGAATTCCTGGGACGTGTGGAAGAAAGGAAATTCCATTGCCCAGAAAGGTACCTTTTTAAGGCACACTAAGTGGCGTTTGGGCGCACCGTGCAAATTTGAGTGGGCTCCAAATCAACTGCTCGTAACACGGCATCCATGACAAGCGGGCACAGGTCCTCCATCAGAAAAGCCAGCCCGTGCAGTTCCCTGAGAAGGCAACCTGGCGGTTCCCACAAAGACAGAAGTGAAAGCAGTAGAAGTGCAGTAGGCGCCTTGGGATATCGTGATAATGTCACAGCGAGCAAAGATCCCATCGCCACGACCCCTCAACCAGAGAGGGATGCGTGGTCACAGTAGCAGAAGAGCACACCGCTTCGACTGATCAAGACAAAATTGAAAGTCCGCGCGGGCAAACAGCATAAGGCCCCACCCTTGGCCTCGTCGCCTCACCCCAAGGAGGACCCAGGGGCCACTGTCGGTACCCAGCAGACCGGGTACCCTCGCGCACAAGCTAGAGCCGCCAAGGTGCCTCACCTCCCAACAGGGACAGGGTCCGAGGGTGCCACGTGTTCAAAGAAACCTGGACCCGCCAGCCTCAGATGGGAAGACTGGGGTGCCCACGAGACATCCAAAAGGGGAGAGCTCAGCTCCACCTTGAGAACAAGCTCCCATGCAGCCACGTGTCTAGCAGGACGGAACCCGACCTTGTAGGATCGAAGAGGACGTGAAAAGCTACCAGAGGGGGGTGAATGGTAGATTAAAAAATCTTACGCACCGGAAATAATTAAATCACAACACCTTTGACAAAATGATCTGTTAAAGAAATCGTGTGTGAGACTAATATAAACGTGTTTCACCGTGACAAAAGTGATATATATTAGAGAGAATCAAGTCACGAATACGACACAACAATAATAACTGAAATCCGTTGAGAGAAACTCAAGTTACGATTGAAAGATCGAACAAAGGTCAATCTGTCCTACTCGAGAAAAACAGTTCTGGAACGCTGCAAATAAACTCTTCTAGATCAGAAACCACAAATCCAATGACCATGAAATTTTGGAAGATGATAGATAATCAAGTTGTGACGACACACCAAAAAGAATCACGTCAATTGGATCTGTAAAACTCGAGTTATGATAAAGCCACCGAAGAAAGGTAGTGCTGTGTAGAAACTCGACGAGAAAAACTTGACTGGAACAAGTCAGATAAACAAGGCACAAAAGTTCATTTCAACTATGAATTTTATTCAATAGAACACAAGAGGAACAGTCACAAAGTTGTGCACCATGAGCTCTGGCCTCCCTTGTTTACATAACCATCCCTTATGCCAACCCAATCTCAACTAGGACTCTAATCCTACTCAAATCACGAATAGAAACTTTCCATAACTGCTTAGGACTCTTCTATATGCAGATAGAAGCAATCTTAAGACTTCCAAACACCTTAGGAATGTATCCCACATTCCTAAAACAACTCAAATTCGTGACGTACATGAAATCCTATTATAAACAACTCAAATCTTTCCATATTTGAGTCAAACACGACTCAGCCGCAGCCTGAGTCCATAATCTAGTTGGTTGGACATTTCCGACCAATTCTTTACGTCTACATCTCTTCACCACGCCTCGGAACCATGTAGCCTCGTCTACATCTTCTAACGATGTCCATGATACCTTCATATGCATTGTTCTTGATTCAAACATGCTGCACAACCTCCCGATCAACTCAACGACAATTCCTCCCGAACTTGGTTGTTGAACCTCATCTTCTCTCTAAGACTAGTTCAATGGATCCCGTCACCAGCCATGTCTTGAACTCAAGCAACACCTGCACATGAATAAACAACCAATACGTACGAGCCCTAGTCCACGACTTGACTAAATTAGTTCCGAACACAACACCTTACGGGAGCACCTCACATAAGCATGTTGCAAAACCACAGTAAAACGATATCAACCATATCAACCAAAAAGCACCAAAAACTTAGCAAATGAATCCTAAGCAATCTTTCCAACAATGTAAAGCAAGTTCGAAACATTTCGCAGTAAAAGCAGAACCACTGCGATCAAGCACCGGACCTTGCCAACGCTATCCGGAGCTTGAGCTGGAGCTTACCAAAGCTAGTACAACCTAGCGCCGGAGCTTGCCAAAGCTTGTCATAACTAGTCAACCCAAAAGCTGGAGCTAGAAGAACATGTCAGAGCTAACCAACATAAGTCAGACCTAACAAAACATATGGGAGCTTAACAACGACATGCCGGAGCTATCAAAGACATGTCAGAGCTAAAGACAAAGCTCACCGGAGCTACCCAAAAACATGTCGGACTTAGACAAAGAAAGTCGGACCTATTGTTGGACCTTGGAGAAGCTCGGAGCTAGTGTCGGACCTTGCTAAAGATATGTTATGGCAGCATTCAAAACTTTTATTGTCAAAGCCAATGTATTCAGCACACATAGGTCTCACAATCTCCCCCTTGATGAATGCATTGGCAACACCATTTAAAATCCAAACATTGGCTTATTCACATTAAAAGTTTTGAAAACAATTTCTCACCCTTTGTAAAATAGAAATAAAATGAGAAAAATAAATTCTCCCCCTGAGAAGAATCGTGCCAAAAAAATTGTGAATATGTGCAATGTGTAATCAATTTCTCCCCGTCGCATACTTATCTTTAAAAATTCACACATTATCTCTCCCCCTTTGACAATGTATTCAGCAAGGTTTATAAGACAAATTTTAATTGATATGAGCTTATTATAACATATACATATAAAACAAAGCTCATCCAAGACATACTATCAAGTAACTTACACTATCACATCAATGAAATACATAAAGTAGTGTAAGCCATGCTAGAGATCAAATGTAATTTCCAATTTAGCAAGTCATGATCTCACAAACATAACTATTTCAAAACCTGAAAGCATGACACTTTTTGCTGCATTTTATTATTTTTCAAAGCACGAATTTAGATCATATGATATTTGCAACAGATTATATGCGCATTTGCCTTATTCTAACCAACCAAGCCAAGCCTATGTCATTTGACAATCAGAAGCTTAAGGACATGGTTTTAGTCATACACAACTTCTTCCAAGTTCATATCTAAGTGCAATGATAAACCATCTAAAAAGAAGAAGTGTGATGCATGCATATTCTCATGATCTTTTCTCAACTTATATTTGTTCATAAAAACTCAACATGTGAGTTGATTATTTGATTCATTCTTTATGATTAAAAGCACTTGTGAGCATGCAACAAGTTCAAAACAGCAAGAATGTTCGACCATGACCAGATTTAGTGTAAGTAATTATTCCAATTACTAGACATGGCAAAAACTACAAAATTTATAACACGAGTAATGTAGTAGGAACTTTCAGCATGTAAAAGGAATCACAAAGTCATATATGTATCAAATACTATGCTTATATTATTTTAATTTCAGATTCTCACATAGACTTCTCAAGTTTCAAAACTCCCCATCAATGTAAGCCATGAGGATGCATAACCCCTATTTCACTATGAAAAAAACAAAAACGTGTGAAATCCAAAGGTTTTGTGAAAATGTCAGCCAACTGTTGTTCAATATCCACATGGTGAAGCACAATGTTTCCTTTTTCAACATTATCACGGAGGACGTGATACCTAATGTCAATGTGCTTAGTTCTAGAATGATGTAGGGGTTTTTAGCAATGCAAATGGCACTAGTGTTATCACAAAACAGTGGAACACTATCTAGATCAACCCCATGGTCCTTAAGTGTTTGAACAATCCAAAGAATTTGTGAGTAAGCACTAGCAGCAGCTACATATTGTGCAACTGAGTTTTGTTATCTAGAGGACCAAACAACTAGTGAATTACCAAGAAAATGACAAGCACCGGAAGTACTTTTCCTATCAATCCTACAACCCCCAAAATCAGCATCAGAAAAAACTTTCAAAGTAACGGTTGAGGAAGAAGGAAGAAAAATGCCAAATTCTTGAGTTCCATGTAAGTACCTGAGAATCCTTTTGAGGGCTTGACGATGTGAAGCACGTGGGGAGGCTTGAAACCGTGCACAAAGATATACACTAAATTGTATGTCCGATCTTGATGCCATGAGGTACCAAAGTGATCCGATCATGCTTCTGTATTCTTTTTGATCCACGGGTTCACCATCTACATAAAGTTCAAGTGTTGTTGATGTTCCCATTAGTGTCCGAAGAGGCTTGCTTTTGTCTATGTTGAAGCGCCTTAGGAGGTCTTTTGTATACTACGTTTGATGCACAAAGGTACCCTCCTTTGTTTGCTTGATTTACAGCCCCAAAAAGTACGTGAGTTCTCCCATCATACACAACTCAAATTCTGAACTCATCATAGCTGAAAACTTGGACACAAAATCATGAGAAGCACAACCAAAGATAATATCATCCACATACACTTGAACGAATAATGAGTTATTGCCATGCTTAATAACAAAAAGAGTTTTATCAACCTTGCCCAAGGAAAACCCCTTTTCAAGTAAGAATGTTTTAACCTATCATACCATGCTCTAGGTGCTTTTTTTAGACCGTACAAGGCTTTGAACAGTTTGTAAACATTATTAGGAAAATCTAGATTTTCAAAACCCAGTGGTTGTTTGACATAAACCTCCTCTTCTATGTAGCCATTAAAAAAAGCACTTTTAACATCCATTTCATATAGCTTAAAACCTTTAGATGCAGCAAAAGCTAACAAAATTCTTATGGCTTCTAATCTAGCAACAGGAGCAAATGTTTCATCAAAATCTAGACCTTCAACTTGAGTGAAACCTTGAGCAACCAACCTAGACTTATTCCTAACCACAAACCCATCCTCACTTTGTTTATTTTTAAACACCCATTTAGTTTCAATTAAAGTGTGACCTTGAGGTGGAGGTACAAGTTTCCAAACATTATTTCTTTCAAAATATTCTAACTCTTCTTGCATAACAATAATCCAAGATTCATTAGTGAGTGTGTGTGATATATCTTTGGGTTCAAAAGAAGCAACAAAAGTAGAATGAGCATGAGAGTTCGGATTGCAAAACCTGGACCATGTGACTCGTTCGTGCAAGCTTCCAATAATTTGTTGTGGAGGATGACTTTTGAAAACCCGGAGGGGAGTGGACTCTTCACAAGCTTCTTCTTCTTCATGTTCATTACAGATCGATGAGCTTGTGACTTGAGGAGGATCTGGACCAGCAATGGTGGTCATCGGTGCTGGCTGTGAATCAAAATCATGAGTTGGAACAATGTCAGTAGCTGCTGAATTTTTGGGCAGCAGCACCACTTCTTTCTCATCTTCAACGAAAATGCTCTCCCCCTGCGGATATGGATCCGTACCTGCAATGTTTGAGCTAGTACCTGTGCTAGCTTCATCAAAAGACACCTCACAAGTTTCCACAATTTTGTTAGTGTCAAGTAAAAACACACGATAGCCTCTAGTATGATATGGATAACCAAAAAATATGCCATCAATGGATCTAGGTTCAAATTTATCAAGATTACTATGTTTCTTAAGAAAACATTTGCAATCAAAGACCCAAATGTGTGTGACACTAGGCCTATGTTCAAACCGGAGCTCATGTGGTGTTTTACCTAGCTTAGAACGCAAGAAAACACGATTTATAGACATAACAAGCGGTTGCAATCGCATCAACCCAAAATTTCCTAGGAGTTCGATATTCATCAAGCATAGTCCTAGCAATCTCAACTAAGATTCTGTTCTTTATTTCTACAACACCATTTTGTTGAGGTACATATGGTGAAGAAAATTGATGTTCTATTCCATTTTCAGCACAAAAGTGATCAAAAGATTGATTTTTAAATTCAGTTCTGTTATCACATCTAATTGCTTTTAAAGATCCTGGGTGATCAATTGAATCTAAGAAATAAAGTTCTAAAGTGACTAAAATCTTCATTCTTAGATGCCATAAAGTAAACCCAAGAGTATCTATAATAATCATCAACAATCACAAGAACATACCATTTACCTCCGAAGGATTGAACGCGTGAAGGTCATAAAGTGTCAATGTGCAAAACTTGACCCGATTCAGTTGTCATGATCATTGTGAGAGGAGTATGTGAACCTGCAACCATCTTAGCATGTCTACAAGAAGAGCACACAATTTATTTGTCCCCTTTAAGCTTAGGCAGCCCACGTATGCGATCAAGAGTACTAACACGTGTTAGATGATCAAAGCCTACGTGACCAAGTCTACGATGCCAAAAATAGAAGTCCTTTGAATCATTAGCAACTAGACACCTATGCTTAGAGGAAGTCATATAAAAATTAGCTTTAAAAACTCTTCCAAACCGAGACATATTAAAAATAAGCTCACTATTAGAATTTACAACTTTGTAGCAATTTTTAGTTAAAATAATTTCCAGATTTTCATCTAGCAGTTGTGAAACAGAAAGTAAAGATGTATTTCAAATTTTTAACAAGTGCCACATCCTTCAAAGTGTAGTGATTATTTACTCTAACCGAACCCTTAGCAATTATAGGAGTTGAAGAATTATCGGCAAAAGTAACATTCTCTACACGTGACACAAAATAGAGGGAGGAGAAACATTCTTTGTTACCGGTCATGTGGCATGAGCAACCTGAATCCACAATCCAAATGTTCTCCTTCCTCAGGCGTGTAACCTACATAGAAGCACAATACGTCGATGACTCAATACTGGGGTTGGTCAAAAGGCATTTAGGAATCCAGTACTGAGTCACACGACGTCCAGCAGGAATAACACGCGGAAAGCTGAGATAAAACAGCAGGTTTATGAGCCAAAGCTTGAGGATTTTTATACCCAACTATTGTCCTACAAGATGTTACATGTGTAGCACAAAAAACAGTAGGATTGGGAGCAACCATTGCATGTTTTAGATTCATTACAGCAGATTGCATATTCCTATCATTCGTTTTAGCAGTGCAGCAAATTTTGCATGAAAGTTATGAGATCTAGCAATCATTCTTTCTTTTTTCTGTTGTTCAGCTAGTCTATAACAAAAATCTATGACATGACCATCTCTACCACAGTAGGTACAATGAAATTTAACTTTGTGTTCATGTCTAGATGTACAAGCAACATTTTTATTTGAAACCAAATGAGACAACACTCCTACAGATTTGAAAACCACTTCTTTTTGTTTAGGAGCTATTTTAATCAAACCACTTCCTAATGATTTTACAATTTTAGGTGGATGTGCCTTAGCATGATCATGAAAATCAAAACCTAAACCAGTTTTATCATTGCCAGACTTGGAAGAATTCATTAGCAAGTTTGGGTTCTTATTCCCATTACAAAACCGATCTAATGTCCTATGCATTTCATCAAGTTTACTGGACAGATCGATGCAATTTTCACATGAAGTTTTTTCTTTTATTTTGCAATTGGAACAATATTTAACTTCATGAGAACTTAAAGCATTGTTCAATATAGAAATTTCATTCATAGCATCTTGTAGTTTCTTATCAAGATCATCACAAGTAGAACAATGCAAATCAATTGTAGAACATTTAGCATTTTTTCAAGTTTTTATCATTAAGTACAGCAAGCTCTCTATTCTTTTCAATTTCTAACTCAAGTTTATCAAGTGTGAAGGTGTGCGCACTTCTTAATGAGGACAATTGTTCATATATTAAATCACATGAGGGACATGCATCATCACTAGGAATGAAAGTTTTTAAACGGGTGATTTCAGATTCTAGTGATTCAATTTTAGCAGCACTATCCCTAAGTTTTTTGTCCTTTTTATTAACTATAATAGTGGGACGAGAAATAGCATCACGCATTTCTTCGCAAGTAGTACATACCTCTCGTTGTTGCTATTGTGTTCTGCATCCTCCATACTTGATCTTGATTTGCCCACCATGAAGCACAAGTTTGCCAAATCATCTTCATCTTCGTCACTTCCAATGTCCACGTCGCTTGAGCCAAGTTCCTAGAGTGCGGAGATAAAACTGTTCACTAGTTGGCGACTTGTAAAGCCCTTCTTCTTCTTCTTATCATTTGCTGAGGAGTGCTTCGTCTTTGATTGTTTTTCTTCTCGGGAAGTAGAACCTGAAAGGTTAGGACAATCTATATGAAAGTGTCCTGTCTTACCACATTTGAAGCATCGTTGAGGTCTGGAGCTTCCTCTCCTTCTAGTTCTCACATTTTGCAATGCTTTTGAGAACCTAGTAGAGAGAAGTGCTAGCTCCTCCTCTAGAAAACTCCTCAATCTGTTCAAGGGTTAGAGAGGACAACAAAGCAAGTGTACCACAAGATGAAGACTGACCGGAGCTCGGCATGTTATGTTGTGAAACAAAAGCAATAGACTTGTTGGGGTACTTACGAGATATTATGTCAATTTCATGAGTTTTTAACTTGGAATATAGCACATCTAAAGTAAGTGTACTCATGACAGTATATTCACTAACGGATGTAACTTTCATCTCCAAAATTGACATGTCTAATGCACTTATCAATTGCCTAGCATTTTCAGCATTTGAAAAATTAACATTGACGCTACGCAAGTTGCTGAGAATTTTATTAAAGCAAGCAAAGAGATCAACAATTGACTCACCAGGTTGCATCTCGAAGCGCATGTATTCTTTCATGAACATGTATTGCCTTACCTCCTTGATCGTGTTGGATCCTTCGTGGCAGTCACAAAGTACTTTCCACATGTTGTATGCAGATCGTAGGTGTGCAACATGGTCGAAGTCGCTTTGAGTTAATCCTTGTATGATCAAGTTCCGAGCCTTGTTGTTGTTATGGACATCTCTCAGATTTGTAGAAGTGTGTATACCTTCTCCCATATTGCGAAGCCTTGAGCTTGGATGAAGGCTTCCATACGTGCCTTCCAAACCTGAAAATCAATACCACTAAAGACACAAGGTTTTGCTGAGTATTTCTCCATGACGATTAGTCAAAACACGTGCAAATCACAAAGATTAGAGCAACGTGGCTCTGATACCAATTTTAGGATCGAAGAGCACATGAAAAGCTACCAGAGGGGGTGTGAATGGTAGACTAAAAAATCTTACGCCGCAAAAACAATTAAATCCCAACCCCTTCGGCAGAAAAATGATCTATTAAAAAATCGTGTGTGAGACTAATCTAAACGTGTTTCACCATGACAAAAGTGATAGATACAAGACAGAATCAAGTCACGAAGATTACACAACAAGAGTCACTCAAATCCTTCAAGAGAAACTCATGTTACGATTGAAAGATGGAACAAAGGTCAATCTGTCCTACCCGAGAAAAACAGTTCTGGAATGCTGCAAAAAAACTCATGTAGATCAGAAACCACAAATCCAATGACCATGAAATTTTGATAGATGATAGATAATAAAGTTTTGAAGATATCCCAAAAAGAATCACATCAATTGGATTGGTAAAACTCGAGTTATGATAAAACCACCGAAGAAAGGTAGTGCCGTGCAGAAACACGACATGAAAAACTTGACCGGAACAAGTCGGATGAACAAGGCACAACAGTTCCTTTCAACTATGAATTTTATTCAATAGAACACAAGAGGAACAGCCCCAAAGTTGTGCACCACGAGCTCTGGCCTCCCTTGCTTATATAACCAGCTCTTAGGGCAACCCAATCTCAACTAGGACTCTAATTCTAATCAAATCACGAATTGAAACTTTCCATAACTGCTTAGGACTCTTCTATATGCAGATAGAAGCAATCTTAAGACTTCCAAAAACCTTAGGAATGTATCCCACATTCCTAAAACAACTCAAATTCGTGACCCACACCAAATCCTATCTTAACGATCTCAAATCTTTCCATATTTGAGTCAAACACGACTCAGCCGTAGCCTGAGTCAATGACCTAGTTGGTTGGACCTTTCTGACCAATTCTTTACATCCACATCTCTTCATCACGCCTCAGAACCATGTAACCACGTCCATGCACTCCTTTCATACGTGCAAACATCTTCCAACGATGTCCACGATACCTTCATATGCATTGTTCTTGATTCAAACATGTTGCACAACCTCCCGATCAACTCAAACACAATTCCTCTCGAACTTGGCTGTTGAACCTCATCTTATCCTTAAGACTAATACAATGGATCCCGTCACTAGCCATGTCTTGAACTCAAGCAACACCTGCACATGAATAAACAACCAATCCGTACGAGCCCAAGTCCACGACATGATTCAAATTAGTTCCAAACACAACGCCTTCCGTGAGAACCTCACATAAGCATGTTGCAAAACCACAGTAAAACAATGTCAGCCATATCAACCAACAAATGAATACTAAGCAATCTTTCCAACAATGTAAAGCAAGTTCGAAACATTTCACAGTAAAAGCAGAAACACTGCGATCAAACACCGGACCTCGCCAAAGCTAACCGGAGCTTGAGCCGGAGCTTACCAAAGCTAGTACAACTTAGCGCCGGAGCTTACCAAATCTAGTACAACCTAGCACTGGAGCTTGCCAAAGCTTGTCGGAACTAGTCAACCCAAAAGTCGCAGCTAGAAAAACATGTCGGAGCTAACCAACATAAGTCAGACCTAACAAAACATATCGAAGCTTAACAATGACATGCCGGAGCTACCAAAGACATGCCGAAGCTAAAGACAAAGCTCACCGAAGCTACCCAAAAACATGTCAGACCTAGACAAAGAAAGTCGGACCTATTGTCGGACCTTGCAGAAGCTCGGGGCTAGAGTCGGACCTTGCTAAAAGGATGTTATGGCAGCATTCAAAACTTTTATTGTCAAAGCCAATGTATTCAACACACATAGGTCTCACAGAGCTCCTCCGTAGGGGTGAGCTCCCAAGCTGCCACGTGGCCCACAAATTCGAGACCTGGCCTCCCCCACGAAGGTGAGCTTCCAAGATGCCACGTGGCCCACAAAGACGAGACCTAGCCTCCCCCATAGAGGTGAGCTCGCAAGCTGCCACATGGACCACAAGACGAGCGCGGCCTCCACCATGGCGGAGAGCTCCCCGCTGGCCGCATGGTCAGTCCACTTGCCCTGAGCAGATAGTAGGAGAGTTAAGAGGGCGGTGCACCTTGTCTCGATCAAGCCTTGAATATACGTGGCTTCCCCAGATGCATGGCGTGGTGCACACCTAATGTCAGGTACCGCTACGACTAATCGCATCACAGTGAAGGCGCCACAGGCCTATCAAACTCCGCCAAGTGGGTAGCTTACGGCACTAGAGACAGTTGGATTGGGACATTCCCTGTCAATGTCAGGAACGGCGCGTGGGCTACTGACGACCCGGGCGGCAAGACGGTGAGTCCTCAAGTCTGCGGTTAGAGCAAGCTTACAGAAGAAGCCTTAGATCTTTAGGATAAGATCGCCCTGGGACCACTTGTCGGGCCTCGGGACCCTACTTGTAAGGCGTCCAACCTTGACTATAAAAGGCCTGGACCGCCACCGAAACAAGCACCAGACTCAGAATCCCCAATACACACACATACGCATACACACTCACCAGACAATACAATCCATCGTGGAGTAGGGTGTTATGCTCCTTGTGGCCCGAACCACGTAAAACAACTGTCTCATACTCTCCCGCTAGAACACTAGTTTGAGGCCTAAGCCCCGCCAAACAAGAACCTCCGCGGACTGCTCCTTAGCAGATTCAGGGGAAGTGTCGCATTGACCCTTCGACAATAACATATAGCATATACTACTACTAAAAATACGTTTTCACATGCGCCACGATTTTTTGTCAATGTATGAGCTATAAAAAAAATCTCGTCAATTATGAAATTTTACCGGATTAGTGTTACCTAAGGTTGCCTGAGTTTTTACAAGATTTCAGTCTTTTCAGACACATGCAATACAAATGGTCCCAAGTTACAAACAAACAAGAGATATTTTTCGATAATGCATAGGACACATTGTTCATGAACATAAGAGACATTTTTCATTAACATAAAAACAACAAATATATTACAAACATGAAATACGAAAACACATAGAAAACAAGAAAAAGAAAAACTACTCCTAATCCCACACTTACTCGGAGGAAAGGTCTCCTCAACCTCCGCCGCCACCGCCGCCCACGCCTCTTCCTCCTCGTCCGGCACCAGAGTCCGAAGCTTCCAGGCGATGACGCGTGCAGAAGGTGCCGGAAGCCCTCCACCCCAGCCACCCCCGCGATCGTCTCGTGAAGGGGCGTCTGTTATGTTTAGCTTTCTTAATCCGGACTAAAGTTGATACTCCAAAAACTGTTCTAGTGTCTTTTGTGATTTACTACGTAATTTCTGGATCTCCAGCTCGGTAGAGTTGGAAGCGGAAATATATTCCATTCTAAAAAATAGAAGGGATAAATAATCCAGTAGTTTATCGTTAGAATATCAACATTAGAACTGTTTTTGCACACCAATAAACATAAAATAATGTTCATTACCTTATATATTACAAACAATAGAAAATAGAAACACAAACTAGAAACAAGAAAAGAAAAACAACACAACTAAAAACAAGAAAAAAGACTTCTTCTTCTTCTTCTTCTTCTTCTTCTTCTTCTTCTTTCTTCTTCTTCTTTCTTCTTCTTCTTCTTCTTCTTCTTCTTCTTCTTCTTCTTCTTCTTCTTCTTCTTCTTCTTCTTCTTCTTCTTCTTCTTCTTCTTCTTCTTCTTCTTCTTCTTCTTCTTCTTCTTCTTCTTCTTCTTCTTCTTCTTCTTCTTCTTCTTCTTCTTCTTCTTCTTCTTCTTCTTCTTCTTCTTCTTCTTCTTCTTCTTCTTCTTCTTCTTCTTCTTCTTCTTCTCTTTCTTCTTCTTCTTCTTCTTCTTCTTCTTCTTCTTCTTCTTCTTCTTCTTCTTCTTCTTCTTCTTCTTCTTCTTCTTCTTCTTCTTCTTCTTCTTCTTCTTCTTCTTCTTCTTCTTCTTCTTCTTCTTCTTCTTCTTCTCCCCCGCCTCCTCCTTCTTCTTGGGCTCCTGGCTGCAGGGCGGGGGTGCCTCCTATGGCGGAGACGGCAAGTCCAGTTTCCTGGATGTCGTAGCCACCAGGTTGTCACTGCCAGTGATGCTGAGCTGGACCCCCGGCGTGTCATAGAGGACGTCGAGGCGACCGGCCAAGTGCGTCATGCCGAAGATGTATTGGCCCGTGGTCTCCATTATAGTATGCTCTGGAAGGGGACCAAGCCCCAATGCGGCGCATGGAGCGCAATGTATTGTTAAATACATTGCACGACATATTCCGGAGAGCCCACTCCATGGCTTCCGGACGGAGTCCGGTCGGTGACGCTTCCCTTTGGCGTCCTTCGGCGGGCTTGGCGGTGACGTTTTCTTGTTAGCCACGGTGTTCTTGGCGCGGTTTTGGGAAGAGAGGAAGAGTTGTTGTGCGGAGAAGACGATGGTGTGCCCGGGTGATCTTATAGCATAGTAGCAGCCTGGTGGTTCATCTCTCGATGCGCGCAGTAGTGGTGATGGGACGTGGAGCTGTTCGAATTGAATTCAAAGATGCGCATGCGCTACGCTCATTTAAGGCACCTCGGTAACTATTGCGCACGTAAGCTCGGTGCGCCCGAATGTATCAGCCACCTATAGAAATGGCTACGACTTCAAGGATCAAACCTAGCTTATGCGGCAAATGGCTACATATAATACTTCCTTCTCCCTAACTCAACTCTATTTCTAGTTTTGGTCAAACTTACCTTTGACCAATGGTTTATATGGAATTTATTAACTTCAATAACATGTATATTGTATATTATGGAAATATTTTTCATGATGAATCTAAAAGTACAATTCTTATAATGTTAAAAACAGATCAAAATTATGTAAATCATTGGTCAAAGATAGATTTGACCAAACCAAAAAATAGAGTTGACATGGGACGCACGACGGGGTTTAAGGTGCACCGGCACACCTGGACTGTACGTGTACCTGGCCAACCATGTAGCTTCATTTTATATTTTATTCCCTAGGCTTAAAAGTTTGCTCCGTTTGCTCTTCCCTAGGCTTAAAATTTTTATATTTCACAATATTTTTACATATGTCATATGACATAGGATATCACTTTATAGTTTTACAAAAAAACATGGAGGAGAAATATGTATATCCCATGCAACTACATAAATCCACCCCAATTAATTAGCTAGTTATTTTTTAAGATGATAAAAAACTATTATCTTTTTCTAAGTGAGGTGGCCGGGGTAGATGATGTGGCATAATAGCTTAGGTGTCATGCCAATGTGGATGTCCAACTCAGACTAAGGATGAAAGTGATACGGCTATGTGAAGTTGAGGAACTAAATAATTGACCCATTGGAAAGTTCAAGGACCAAACTGAGTTTTGATTGAAAGTTTGAGGATGAAGTTGGGTATTGTGCCAATTCTGAACGAGCCAAGAGCTTGCGAGCTTGATGAGCTCAAGCTCGAAAAGCTCGAGTAAGCTCATTTACTGTTGTCGTCTATGATATGTACATATGTATGATTAACTAAACTATATAATTCTATTAGAAATGTTTTATGGGACACAATTTTTACGATAGCAACAAATAATGTGCAACATCGTCCACCTTCCAACGCCATTAGTTATGAATCTTAAATTTAGTAGATTCTATTGTATATACATGAATTATGGGCTCGACATGAGATCGACTCAGTGTTTTATTAAACTCAATCTTAGAAAGACAAGTTCGCTCGAGTTCAACTCATAAATAGCCCTAGATGCAATTAGCTGGGGTGACCGATGGCTATCGATGCAGACCTGCAGAATAGCAATGGGGTTCCGGTCAGTGGAGTAGATAAGGCGCCACTAAATGTCGAGCCCGACGATGAGCTTGTAAAGGCGCTGGCGATGGACAGAGAGGACCTCGTGGAGGCAGTCCTCCATAGCCTCGTCGGAGGACATCACAGTGGTGATGATCACGTCGTCCCCGAACGTCATGTTGTACACCTGAGTCTCCGCCATTGGGTCCTTTCCTTGTCATCCATACGGTTGCTGTCTACGGCCACGGCGCAACTTCTCTCTTGTGCAAAACCTTTGTCTACACCTCTAGTTTGGATTTTGGAAACGGGCTTGGATATATAAATGATGCAGTTACGATATGAGTGGAGGAGTTTCCGAATTTGACGGCCCTGAACCCTGAGTAAAGAATGTAATGAAGATTTTTGAATTTGATATACTCCTATTTTTTAATTCTTATCGTTATGATCACAAGTTGCATTGTCTCAACCAAACACCACGTAGAACAACGACTTTTCTCAGGGGCGCACCCACTGGGTATGCCGGATGGGCCATGGCATACCCTGGGTTTAGCCTCACAGAGAGTAGCTAATGTGAATGCATGCTGGAGAGATTAGCGGAATCGAGAACTGACCAATTAAGATGGAAGTCAGCAGTCTCACGGTTCATGGATCGAAACGCGCACCATTCTTTTTCTTCTTCCTTTTTCTATCCATTAACCATGAGACTGCTAAGTTCCATCTTTACCGACACACGTACAGTTCGGGTGTGCCAGTGTACCTTTACCCCCGTCGTGCATCCCTGGTGGTGGTTGGGAAGAGCCTTGCAGGTATGCTCCCATTCCTGTCCTCCAACTCGACCTAGGTTTCTGATGACGCAAGCGGTTCATCACCAGAGAAACCAGCAATGCCTCGGTGCTGAGCGACATGCAAGTTTCTTGATGAGAAACCGACTGCGGGGGCGGCCCCTGGCATGCATGTTTGACAGGAAGGATGTTACCTTGAGGGATTGAGTATAAAAGGTATACCATTGTCTAGACAGCTAGCCGGAGGTTCGAACGAAGCTACACGGCTGGTCGGGTACACATATGGTCCGGGTGTGCCGGTGTACCTTAACCCCCGTCTTGCGTCCTGGTGTGGTCGGGAAGAGCTAGACTTTCAGGTATGCTCTAATTCTTGTCCTCCAACTCCATCTAGGTTTGCGTTGACGCAAGCGGTTCACCCACCACACAAACCAGCAATTCCTGTCATACATGCATGCCGAGGGTCGCCCCGCAGTCAGTTTCTCATCAAGAAACTTGCATGTCGCTCATAACCGAGGATTTGTTGGTAGGATGTTCCTAGAGGGTTTGAGGATAAAAGGTATACCATAGCATCATCTAGGTAGCAAGACTCAGGTTCGAACAAAGCTACACAAAACTACAAGAAGCTGTCTAGAGGGCTGCCTAGATGGCTACCTACACGAAGCTTAGTTCGAACCTCTGGCTAGCTGCCTAGACGATGGTATACCTTTTATCCTCAAACCATCGATGGAACATCCTTCCTGTCAAACGTGTGGGGCCGCCCTCGTAGTAAGTTTCTCATTAAGAAACTTGTATCCTGCTCAGCACAGAGGCTTTGCTGGTTTGTCTGGTGATGAACCGCCTACATCATCGGAAACCTAGATGGAGTTAGAGACAAGAAACAGAGAATACCTACAAGGCTCTTCCCATCCACCACCGGGGACACACAACGAGGGTTAGACCGTCTACAGTGGCACGCTATAAAGCATACCGTATAAACTGTAGTGCAGTGGAAGTTTACAGTACATACTGTAAAATAGAAGAATAATAGTGTATAGAGTATGCTTTAGAGTACGCTGGTGCGGACAACCTCGAGGTAGACCAGCACACTCGGATCGTACGTGTACCCGGCCAGCCGTGTAGCTTCGTTCGAACCTTCGACTGACTGCCTAGACGATGATATACTTGTTATCCTCAATCCCTTGAGTGAACAAACTTCCTGTCAAACATGCATACTAAGGGCCGCCCCGCAGTAAGTTTCTCATCAAGAAACTTGCATGCCGCTTATCACCGCGAGGCTTTGTTGGTTTATCTTTTGGTGAACCATCTGCGTCATCGGGAACCTAGATGGATTTGGAGGACAGGAATCAGAGCATACCTGCAACGCTCTTCCCAACCACCGGGGATGCAGAACGGGGGTTAAGGCACACCGGCACACCCGGACTGTACGAGTACTTGACCCGCCTTGTATCTTTCTTTGAACCTCTGGCTGGCTGCCTAGATGGTATACCTTTTATCTTGAAACCCTCAAGGGAACATACTTCCTGTCAAGCATGCATGTCGAGGGCCGCCCCTGTAGTCAGTTTCTCTTTATGAAACTTGAATGCTGCTCATCACCAAGGCTTTGCCGGTTTTGGACTCGATGCCATGGCAGAAAAAAGCGGAAGCACGTAGGGAAATATTATTGGTCTCGTGATGCCATATAGAGAAGGGTTACTAGACTATTTTGTATAGTGAATGTTTGTTGTGTATTCATCAGGGAACAAAGGTACACTTTATCTAGGCTACCTAGTGTAGTGTGAAACCAAAACTAAACCCTTTCATACTACACAAATTCAAAGTCTAGAGTTAATGACTAAATGTACGCCAACACAGTCAAACATTAACTATTTACGTAGACCAATGCAGTCAACAAAGACTGCTACATGTGTGCGTGCATATCCTTTCTACAGTCTGGTGGTGAACCGCCTGCATCATTGGAAGCAGAGATGGAGTTGGAGGACAGGAACCGGAGCATACCTACAAGGGTCTTCCCAACAACCACCGGGGATGCATGACGGGGGTGAAGGTGCACCGGCACATCGGCCCAGACCGTACGTGTACCCGGCCAGCCATGTAGCTTCATTTTATATTTTATTCCCTAGGCTTAAAAGTTTGCTCTTCCTCTCTGTTTGCTCTGTTTGCTTTTCCCTAGGCATAAAAGTTATATATTTTACAATATTTTGACATATGTAATATGAAATAGGATATATCACTTGATAGTTTTGCAAAAAAATGGAGGATAAGTATGTATATCCCATGCAACTAAGTAAATCCACCCCAATTAATTAGCTAGTTACCTTTTTAGATGATAAAAAAATATTATCTTTTTCTAAGTGAGGTGGCCGGGGTAGATGATGTGGCACAATAGCTTATGTGGCATGCCAACGTGGATGTCCAACTCAGACTAAGGATGAAAGTGAAACGGTTGTGTTAAGTTGAGGGACTAAATAATTGACCCATTTGAAAGTCCAAGGACCAAACTGACTTTTGATTGAAAGTTTGAGGATGAAGTTGAGTATTGTGCCAATTCTAAACGAGCCAAGCTCGAGCTTGTGAGCTTTATGAGATCAAGCTCAAAAAGCTTCAGTAAGCTCATTTATTGTTGTCATCTATGATATGTCGTATGATTAACTAAACTATATAATTCTATTAAAAAAATTTTATGGGACACAATTTTTATATCTGATAGAATCAAATAATGTGCAACATCGTCCACCTTCTTACTCCATTAGTTGTGAACCTAAATTTAGTAGATTCTATTGTATATACATGAATTCTTGGCTCGACTTGAGATCGACTCAGTGTTTTATCAAACTCAAGCTAAGAAAGACAAGCTCGCTCGAGTTCGACTCGTTGACAGCCCTGTATGCAACAAAAGTTTTGGTGCAATTGTGTAATCAAAGATTTTCACCCGTTGGATCGACATCTTACAGTTATTACATCTTTTCATTTAACCCCTTCCTCCACCACCACCCCTCCACCTGGTGGAGGGGGTTAAATAAAAAGATTCAACGATCGTAATGTAATCGATCCAATGGTTGAAGATGGTTGATTGCACGATTGTGCCAAACATTTTATTACATTCTAGTTGAACCCAACTTTAAAAAAGGATATCTTTTGACACAGATTAATCTGGTAGTGATGTTTTTCTCTTCTTGTTTTGTGATGTTTTATTTTTTCTTGTTTCGTGGTGTTGTTTTTCTTGTTTTGTACTTCCTCCTTCCCATATTACTTGTCATAATAATTAGGACAAGTTTTCAAGTTAAAAAATGAACTAACAAACTTGTTCTAATGACAAGTAATATAGGAAGGAGGGAGTAATGTTTTATGATAATGAACTCAATATTGTTTGTTTGTTCTATCTGTTATTTTGTTTTCTATCTATTGTTTAGTGAACTATCTGTTCTATCTGTGTTCTCTATTAATGAACGACCCTCCACACCGCTAGTGGCCTCTAAAGTGGCCTGTACGATACTTTAGCCACTGGAGGTGCCAGGAGATCGCCCGCAGCGGGGCCTGCAAAGTGGTTTGTAAAGTATAGTAGTATACTGTAAAACGCAACATATAGCGGCAACTGGAAATAAAAATGGAGACAATGAATAAAGAGAAAAGAAAAGAAAGGACGACAAAAATGTTAGAAGAAGATAGGTAGAAATCCAACGTACCACTGGCCCTATGCACCAATATGCGGTGTCATCATTACCACTACTCCTATACGCGACCAGGAGTTATTACCACTATATGAAGGGAACGGTTGTCGATTAGATATGTCGATTAGTTTATTTTGTGTTTATTGGGGATTATGTAACAGCTAGTTTTGTCGATTAACGACGATTCGAATGAAAACTGGAGACAATGAACAGAGAGAAAAGAAAAGAAAAGACGAGAAAAATGTTAGAAAAAGATAGGTAGTACATACGAAATAAGGTGAAAGAGAGGGGAGAACCAAACTGTAAAATAGGAATTGTTTGGCGCAGATTACTGTCAAACATAGTATGTTATCTCTATTGATGACAGGATATTATTCTTGTGCTGATGTTGAAAACAGAGCGGTTCCATTACTTCGCGCGTCCGATCAGTGCATGCGAGAGGCATGGGTCCCATAGGCTGTGATGTTCACATGTCAGCCACCATTAATGCACCTGCAGTACGCAGAGGATGTGAATTTGCCACCGCAGGAAGCCGAACCATCACTGTGCACGACCCCCATCAGTACGTGCAGAGAAGACGATGGCATGTGTCCTTATATAATGCCTCCATCGTCTTCTCCGCGTGTACTCTATAAACACACACCAACGTCTTCTCCCCACGTACTCTAGCTAGCTTCCTATTTGTCTGCGCCGCATGCACCCGCATTGGTTCCCTTCGCAGCACTGTGACGTCGAAGACTATGGAGTTGCCGTTCACGCACGATATTGCGATCGAGATCGCGTGGCGCATCGCCGAAAGCTCCCAGCGACCCTTGGACGACCTCTCCATTTTGCGTGCCACCTGCAAGGCCAGGCATGCATCGTGCGGGGATGGCGCCGTGGGTAGGTGCGTGGCGCTGGAGCGGGTGTCCCGGAAGATGTGGCGTGACTCGGGGCACTACAAAGCCCTCGTGGGGAACCTGGCCATCGTCGACCATCCTCATGTGTGCTACGTCATGAGGCTCAAGCTCGTCTTCGCGGTCGATTGCGCGTAGCAAGGCGCCCAGTTTCTCGCTCGGGCCGCCGGGGTCGGTGTAACACCCTCATTTTCATGCATCATGCATTGCATAAGTTCATATACATGTTTAATATTAACACACGTAAAAAGAAACACGTTTAAAATGGATTAGAAGCAAAACCGCACTGAAAGTACTGAGAAGTGCGGACTAGTCCGATTTCTATCTGACCTCCCTCGAACATGTCCGTTTTCATGCGGACTATTCCGTTTTTGTCTCTGTACATTTTTCAGACTAGTCCGGTCCATTGCAGACCAGTCCGGTATCCTGATTCCTTGAAATTTTGCCAAGTCCCTAGGCTTGTCCGTACTTGTCCGATATCTAGCGAACTTGTCCGTTTTCCTCTCTGACTAAGTTCGGACTTGTCCGATAGTTGTAGGAGATTCGAGAAGGTCAGACCAGGGATGAGGAAATCCAAGACATCAAGGAAAGAACCCAAGAGGGAAGAGAATTCAAGTTTGATGAAGATGAACATGGTACCTTATGGCTTGGTAAAAGGATCGTCGTGCCGAATGTGAAGCATATTCGGGAGACAATATTAAAAGAGGCACATGACTTGCCATACTCAATGCATCCCAGTTGTACAAAGACGTACAAGGATTTGAAGACATGTTGTTGGTGGGCTAGCATGAAAAAGGACATAGCTGAATGTGTAGCATTGTGTGATGTGTGCCAACGAGTGAAGGCGGAACATCAAAGGCAGTCAGATTATTGCAACCATTGAAGATTCTAGAATGGAAGTGGAAAGAAATCGGGATGGACTTTATAGTTGGTTTACCACGTACCCAGTCCGGTTATGACTCCATATGGGTTATCGTGGATCGGTTATCGAACTCAGCTCACATTATTCCCGTCAACACCACCTTTAATGGAGAGAAGTTGGTTGAACTATATATGGGAAGAATCGTATGTTTGCATGGAGTTCCAAAGAAGATAGTGTCGGATAGAGGTTCCCAATTTACGTCCAGGATTTGGTGGAAATTGCATGAAGCATTAGGAGCAAGGTTGAATTTTAGCTAGCATAACACTCTCAATGGATGGACAAACTAAGAGGACCAAATAGATTTTAGAGGATATATTAAGATCTTGTGCCTTGAAGCATGGAAGGAGTTGGGTCAATAGCTTGCCGTATGCAGAATTCTCATATAACAATAGTTGCCAAGCAAGCTTGAAAATGTCACCCTATGAAGCACTATATGGGAGGAAATGTAGGACACCTTTGTTCTGAAATGAGATAGGAGAGAGCCATGTGTTTGGACCTGACATGTTGCAAGAAGCTGAGAAACAAGTCCAGATTATTCATGGAAACTTGAGGGCTGCTCAATCAAGGCAAAAAGGCTATGTAGACAATAGGAGAAGGAAACTAGCCTTTGAAATAGGAGATTTTGTTTACCTCAAGGTGGCACCAATGAGAGGTCATACGAGGTTTAACATAAGAGTCAAGCTAGCACCTCGATACATTGGGCCATTCAAGATTTTGGACAAATAAGGAGAAGGAGCATATAAGTTGTATATGCCAGCTCATATTTTAGATGTGCATGATGTGTTTCATGTTTCCCAGCTCAAGAAGTGATTGAGAGTGCCGGAAGAACAAGTGCCAGTGGAAGATTTGGAACTAGAGGCAGATTTGACTTACGCCGAGCAACCGGTCAAAATCTAGGAAACCAAGGAGAGGGTCACAAGAAACAAGATCGTTAGATGGTGCAAAGCTCAATGGAAGCATCACAAAGAATCAGAGGCAACTTGGGAGCTGGAAGATGATCTCAAGAAGGATATCCTATCTCTTTCCTTCTACGTCGAATCTCGAGGGCGAGATTCATTTTAGTGGGGTAGGTTTGTAGCACCCTCATTTTCATGCATGATGCATTGCATAAGTTCATATATATGTTTAACATTAACCCACATAAAATGAAACACGTTTAAAATGGATTAGAAGCAAAACCACACTCAAAAGTTTTGAGAAGTGAGGACTAGTCTATTTTTGGTGCGGACTAGTCCGATTTCTCTCTAACCTCCCTCAGACATATCCGTTTTCGTGTGGACTAGTCCGGTATTTTCTCTGTACAATTTTCGGACATGTCCGGTCCTTTGCATACTACTCCAGTATGTCGATTCCTTGAAATTTCGTCAAGTCCCTAGGCTTGTACGGACTTGTTCGTTTTCCTCTCTCACTAAGTCCGTACTTGTCTAACAGTTGTAGGTTAGAGTTGGGAGTTTCACGCCATTAATGAATAGTTCTAGGCCATGTGCTACCGTTAGCTTTGCCTGTTGTGTTTGTTGGAGCTGCACTACCCTTTGCTTAGCTTGCTGATTTCGTATAGTTCAGATTTAGTTATTTCCGCTGCATTAGTTCAAACATGTCACTAATATTCACTAGAGCTTGTATTCGAGGATATTATGAATTGTGTAATAAAAGTTCTTAATTAATCTTGTCTTGTGGTAGTTATCTGTACATCATTTGTGACGCACTCGTGGATGTGTGTTGAACGTTCTGGGCACGCATATGCGTTCACTTGGTTCATTTTCGGAACCGGTTTTCACAAATTGGTATCAGAGCCACAGGTTGACTGTAGGACGCAGCCTAGATAGAATGGACACTTTAGAGCACATAGGAACACTCAAGAATCAATGTGTTTTTGTTTGGCGTGCTGATTGCTATATATGTTGCTTGTGTGCTTAGTCCAGGACTTTGGGATGCTTTAGCATTGCCATGTCCATATAGGCTTGTATAGTTAGTTGCTTAGTTTCATATCCCTTGATGAACATAGTTGGGGGTGTTTTCTAAATTCTTCTCCCTTGCTTTTCTTCAGATGGTGAGGACTCGCAACCAGAGGGATGACAATGATGAGGAGGAGAAAAATGGAGCACCTCAGAACAACAATGGACAAAGACCTGCTCAGGGAGCTATCAATCTTGAGCAGCTATTGGCGATGCAAAACCAGCTCATGCAGACCATGATACAGAATATGGACAGCTGCAAGCTTTCAATAACAACCATCAGCCTCACATGCCTCCACCGCCACCCCACCGCCTCATAACATGTTGGGAGAATTCATGAGGACTAGGCCACCCAACTTTGCTCAAGCTGCTGACCCTATGGACACCAATGATTGGCTCGAGTCCGTGGATAAGGAGCATGCTATAGTCCAATGCAGTGATCCGGAGAAGGTGCTATTCGCATCTCATAAACTTGTTGGAGCAGCTGCGGATTGATGGGATTCGTTATGCAACGCCCATGAGAATCATGAGAGGATTATTTGGGCTGAATTCAAGGAGAGCTTCCATTCTCATTATGTGTCAGAAGGTGTTATGATCCTAAAGAGACAAGAATTTTAGGCAAGGAAGATCGAGTGTGGGTGAATGTCTCAATAAATTCACTCAACTCTCAAGATATGCGCCTGAAGATGTGAGCTGGGACAACCGGAAGCAATACTTGTTCATGAGAGGCTTGAACAATGAGATCCATGTACAATTGCTCAACTGTGATTATGCAAACTTCCAGAAGCTAGTGGACACAATAATTGTTGTGGAGCATAATGTCCGTGAGATGGAGGAAGACACTAAGAGGAAGGCACCATATCAAGGATAGCAACAAGGAAGCAATGTGTGCCCTCGCTTCACACCACCTAATGCGCCTTATTACAACTCTTCTGCTCCTGGACATTGCCCTGGTTATACACAGCGCCCAACTCAGTTTTTGCAGCAACGCCCTGTCAAGCAAGCACCTAGGCGTCCAATGCCTTTTGCACCTTGTGCCAACTTTCCTGGTGCAAATGTTCAGAATCAAGTTCGTCCTAATAATTCTGGAGCAGTTAGGAAGTGCTACACATGTGGAGAAGCAAGACAATTTGCAATTCAATGTCCTAAGTCAGGACTTGGTCAAGGAAACAATTATTCAAGACAGAACCCAATACTGAATGGAGGAGCACCACAAGGGAACCATGGACATCAGAATTTTGCTTGTGGCAACGTGAACCAGGTCTCTACGGAGGAAGCTTAACAAGCGAATGACGTGGTTATTGGTATGTTTCACGCAAACTCCAACCCAGCAACTATGTTATTTGATTCCAGAGCTTCACATTGAATCATTAAATCAAAGTATGTTGCCAAGTATAGTTTGCCTATCTCTCATATGAAGTATACTCTATTGGTTAAGTCTCCTGGAGGAGAGATAACAACAAATATAGTATGTCCAAAAGTCATCCTTAGAATATGGGGGGGGGGGGGGGGTAGACTGATGAGGACATCACAACAGCGGAGATGCACATTGAACTGCAAGGACCAATCACAAGAGCACGACCACGGTTATTAAATCAGCAGGTGAATTCGTTCCTAACTTCTTTTGCATGTGAGTTTGAGAATAGATTGCTATGTGATGATTTAATTGTTATTAGGAATAATGGAGAAGATCAACAAGTGAAGGAAGGTGAATGTGGCCTAGAGGGGGGGTGAATAGGCCATTTGAATTTCCTGCACACTTAATAGAATCGTCAAAAACCAAGTTGGCCGGACTAGTCTAGTTGTGTGGGCGGACTTGTCCGGTGCGCAAAAATTATGTGTGTTGATCAGATGTTATTTGGAAAAATAAATTTCTTTAGCAGCAGAATTAAAACAACTGATATTTTTACTTGAGATTAATATAGGAATGCAGGTAAAAACCTATAATTGCTTTAGGTTGATGTTTAGCACTCAAGTGATCTAATGAACAAAATTTAAAGTAAATGAGACGCAAGACACACGAATTTTTCTCGAGGTTCGATCTCACCACGAGATCTACCTCCTCGTTGAGGAAGCTCACACAGAGCCGGGTCTCCAACCCTTTCCCTTTTCAAGTCACCACAAAGGTCGACTTGATTCCACTATCACGGGTAATCACCAAGTTTGTGGGGCAACCTTACACGTTGAGGGCTCCCACGAGAATTACAATGAAAGAAGTGATCAAATACACTCAAAAGTATTACAATGCAGAGTATGAGTGTAGAAAGATCAAACCCCAAGAGCTCGCAATGAAAGAACGTCGATCTCCCAATCCCGAATACAAGTGTTCAATTGATTTCACTCTTTTTGCACTTTAGATATGTGGGGAGATGTGTTTTGGGCTCTTGGGACGAAGTGGCGGCGCTAGGGTTTGCTCTTTGATCAGTATTCGACGTGTGTATTGATAGGAAAGCCGTGGACTCTCTATTTATAGGGTTTCCAAAAGCTAGCCATTGAAAAACCCTAACACCGGACTAGTCCGGTGCAAGTCCGGACTTGTCCGGTCTCAATGTATGTTGAAGTCCAGAAAGTTTGCCGGACTAGTCCGGTCCAAGCTCGGACTAGTCCGGTGCTGTGTGAAGGTGACTCCAGAAAGTTCATCGGACTAGTCCATGGACTAGTCCGATCTCCACGAACGGGAGATTCCAGAGAGTTCAACGGACTAGTCCGGTCCATGATCGGACTGATCCCGTCTCTCAATGTGAGAGACTCCAGAAACATCAACGGACTAGTCCAGTGGATGCACGGACTAGTCCGGCCTCCCTATAAGTGGGATTCCAGAAAGATGAACGGACTAGTCCGGTCCATGATCGGACTAGTCCGGTGCTTTGTGAAAGTTTGGTTAATTTTATTCCCTTACCCTCGCGCAAAGTTGTGAGCTCTTGGAGTGTGTCTTTCATACACTCCCTATACATTCAAAATCTAATTTAGTCTTCCAAGCTTTATCAAAGTATCTTGCTTTGAACACCACTTCATTTTTCACCTTTTTGGTGTGCACCGAGCTGTTTCACTTGTTTGTCCTGCAATCATCTCAGTGAATTCATTAGGATCTTATATGTTTGTCATCAATTAGCCAAAACCCACAAGGGATATCCAAGATGCACTTACAATCTCCCCCTTTTTAGTGATTGATGACAACCATTTGAGATATCACAATTGAGAATAAAATCTTGATTTTCATAAGGTGTGCACATATGAGAATAATGATAAGTCCACAAAAAACTTCTCACATATGCACACACCTTATAGTGGGTTGCCTAACAGGTGTGTGATCAACAAGGTGTGATGAAGTAAAGGTAATCAATAATAAGCATAGAGATAAACATCCAAGTAACAATAAGCATCACACATAAGACAAGAAATAGTGCATTACAAAGTTTTAAAAATAAGTACACATGTCCTTGATCACAAAAACATAAAGACACCAACTACTCTCAAACTATTAGTCTCAATCTCTACTAGTCTCAATCTCTCCCCCTTTGGCATCAAGGCACCAAAAGAGGGAAAAATTGAGGGGAATCACTCATCGTCACTCTCTTCCTCCGTCTCGGTCCGGTCCTCATCTTCATCACCATCATCATCATTCGTCGGAGCAGACTCCTCCTCAGAGTCCTCAAAGGCGGGCGGGGATCCCACCGGCTCAATCTCCAGTTTGTCACAAATAGCTTTGATGTTGACATGGACATATTTTTGATGCTTCTTCTGTCTGACTTCAATCTTGCGGCAACAGGCAAAGATAGAGGTGAGCATTTTGAGCATACCATCAGAGGATTCAGGAGCAGGTGCAGAGCTAGGAGGAGCAGCTGAAGATCTAGTGACATTCACATCCCGAGTTTGTTTAGTCCTCCTCTCAGCTTCAAGGGATGGAGGTGCATCAGGAGCCGAAGGTAGAGTGTACTCGGTAGGCTTTTGCGGTTTCATCCCCGTATGGTGAACATCCTTGACGAATTCAAGTACAGTCACCTTCTCAATCATATACATGATGTACGGGGCATACCTGCAAGATCTGTTTGGAGTGATCGAGATGTTCACAGTGTCATTGTAGATGTATTCAATGACATTGAACGGTCTCCTCCCACCAATGACCTTCATTAGGGTCCTCAAGGTTCCTTTAATAGTCCCCTCATCTCCATCTTTTGGGGCTATTGTCTTCCTCAAAATTCTGTTGAGGACCACATAGAAGGGCTTCAAATACTTGATAGTGGGAGCAACATATGGCATTCTTGTGTCATAGGGAAATTGGAGCTCATCCTTCTCCAGGGGTTGCTGATTGTGGATGACTAGATCATGATCCAGAGTGTGCTCAAGGTGGAGGATCCTAGCAAACTCATCATAAGTAACACTATACTTGGAACCATGGGTCATCCAAGTAAGACTGTCTCCATCACCACGAGCAAAGTATAGGGTAGAGTAGAATTGGGTGATGACCTCATTGTTCCAATCATTCTCAAAGGAAAACAGTTCCTTCAATCTGTGCCTCTCCAGGGACTCAACCACCTCACGGAAAGAAGGATACTTCTTTGACTGCATGTACCCGATGTTCACCCATTGACTCTTCACAACGGGATTCTTCATCTTCATGTACACATGATCTTAGTAGTCGGCATGGAAGTTGCTCCAAAATCTTGGGTCTGAGCATTGCCGAGGTTGAGCATACACATTGGCCTGCCTGAAGCTATCGGCAAGCTCACCCCCTTTTCCAGTGAAATCCTTACTTGAGCGCTGCTTGTTGCGGTGACTCGGGTTCTTCATTTTCAGGGGTCCAATGGGACCACTAGCAAGCCCCTTTCCTGTGTTGAGAGTCCTCTTTGGCCCTGATGAGCTCTCACCAGCCTTTCCTTGGGCCTTCTTCACAACTACCCTCCTTTTCTTGGGTAAGTTGTCGTCGGAGGGTGGAGAGTGCACATTTACATCATGCCATTTCTTCATGTACCTCTCCTTGGCTCTCTTCACTTTTTCGCACTCAACTTCTTCATCAACATGGAAGGAGTTGTCATCTGAGCTTGAAGACATCGTGCCTAACAAGGAGTTCATGATTTAGATGATAATGAACTAAGAGAGAAGGTGATGTGAGAATTCAAATGTCAGAGTCCGGACTTGTCCGGTTTTAGAGTGCGGACTTGTCCGGTGTACCGGACTAGTCCGTACCTAGGAGCCGGACTAGTCCGGCCTGGCACAAGAACCCTAACAAAACTAGAATCAAATTTCTATCAAAGGTTGCAAATGAGCATGAAGGTGAAAGGAATACATCTCTGAAGCTAATGTACTTCCTTGGAATCAAGAGAAATAAGCTAGAACTAGAAAAGTTGAGAGTTTGACTTTAGGGAGAAATTTACCGAGATTTGAGGATTCGCGTTGAAGGAGCAAAAATCTGTCCGAATGAGTTTGGAGAGGAGTACCAACTCGTCGAGGGGTGGATTTCCCACGGAGAAAGCTTGGATTTTGAGGGATCAACTCGAAAATCACCTTTTGGGCGCTAGGGTTTGAGAGGTGAGGGTTCAACTCAAGTGGAGGGAGATTTGAAACAATTTTGGGCCGGCCAGCTGCTTATATAGGAAGCCAACCGGACTAGTCCAGTCAGAGGACGGACTAGTCCGGTTCCCCTGGAAAACCTAGGAAAGAGGGACTATCCGAACTAGTCCGGTGGCAAACCTGACTAGTCCAGTGTCACTGGACAAACTAAGTATTTAGAGATAACTAATAGTGATCCAAGGACGAGTTTTGCAAATAATCTTGGTAATTATGACCAGAAAGCAATCAACAATGAAAAATGGTCATAAACTCCAAGATTTCTTCATTAAAATTAGTTTTCTTAGGAGAGAAAGAGGTGAGGGGCAGTTTTAGCAATAAAATGTAACATTTGAAGTATCAACCAGATGTGCAACGTTTCAAGCCACATTTCGAGAGTCAAGAATATTAAGTTCATTCCTAAGTTCACAAAACCTTTTCTCATCCAATGGTTTGGTAAAAATATCCACAAGTTGTTTTTCAGTTCTAACACGTGAAATAGCAATGTGACCTTTTAATGAATGGTCTCTAAGAAAATGATGACAGATATCTATGTGCTTAGTTCGTGAGTGCTATACTGGGTTGTGTGCAATTTTTATATCACTTTCATTGTCACATAGAAGTGGGATATGGTTAAGATTGTAGCCGTAGTCCCTAAGGGTTTGCCGCATCCAATGTAATTGGGCGCAACAGCTACCGGCTGCAATATATTCTGCTTCTGCTGTGGAAAGGGCAATGGAGTTTTGCTTTTTAGATGACCAAGATACCAGGGACCTACCAAGAAACTGACAAGTCCCTGACGTGCTCTTTCTATTGACTTTGCATCCTGCATAGTCGCCATCGGAATACCCTATCAAGTTAAATTTGGATCCTTTGGGATACCAAAGGCCCAAGTTGGGTGTGTGCACAAGGTACCTTAAGATTCTTTTTACCGCAACTAAGTGACACTCTTTAGGTGCGGCTTCAAACCTTGCATACAAGCAAACACTAAGCATAATATCTGGCCTAGATGCACATATTAAAGTAAAGAGCCAATCATGGACCGATATACCTTTTGGTCCACATTTGGACCGTCTTCGTTGAGGTCGAGGTGTCCATTAGTGGCCATGGGTGTCTTGATGGGCTTGGCTTTGTACATATTGAATTTCTTGAGAATGTCTTGTGTATATTTGGTTTGTCTTATAAATGTACCTTCTCTTAGTTGCTTCACTTGGAACCCCAAGAAGAACTTTAATTCGCCCATCATTGACATCTTGAACCTATCTGTCATAATTTTGCTAAACTCTTCACAGAAGGATTTGTTAGTGGATCCAAAGATAATGTCATCAACGTAAATTTGACATACAAATAAATGATCATCACAATGTTTAGTGAAAAGTGTATAGTCAGCTTTACCAATTTTGAATCCATTCTGAATTAGAAAATCTCTAAGACACTCATACCAAGCTCGAGGAGCTTGTTTGAGGCCATAGAGATCCTTACGCATTTTGTAGACATGATTGGGATATTTCTGGTCTTCAAATCTTGGTGGCTGCTCCACATAAACTTCCTCCTTGATTGGGCCATTTAAGAAAGCGCTTTTGACGTCCATTTGATACAGCTTTAAATTATGGTGAGTAGCATATGCCAATAAAATACGAATGGACTCAAGTCTAGCTACAGGAGCGAAAGTTTCATCGAAGTCCAAACCTTCGACCTGAGAATAACCTTTGGCCACCACTCTTGCCTTATTTCTTATTACCACTCCATGTTCATCTTGCTTGTTCCGAAAGACCCATTTAGTTCCAACTATGTTCGCCTTTGGTCTCTCCACTAGCTCCCATACTTCATTTCTCTTGAAGTTGTTCTGCTCCTCTTGCATCGCAATCACCCAGTCTGGATCCCCTTAAGGCTTCTTCTACCCTGTAAGGTTCCAGAAAAGACACAAAAGAATAGGATTCATAGAAATTTGCAACTCGAGATCTAGTAGTTACTCCCTTAGCAATATCTCCAATGATATTGTTGACGGGGTGGTCTCTTTGCACGCTCTGGTGTACTCTTGGGTGTGGAGCTTGTGTAGTTGCTTGTTCTTCATTATCTTCATGTACATTGTCTCCCCCTAGATCATTGCTTCCATGATTGTCCTGATCTTCTTGATCTTCCTCCCCTTGATCTTGTGCAAGAGCTCCCCCTTGATTATTGGCTTGATGTTGAGGTTCATCTCGTGCATTTGAGTCGAATGTTTGCTCTCGTGGTAAGATATCACCAAGTCCCATTTTCTTCAGTGCTTCATATGTAGCTTCCTCTTCATCTAGCACACACTTATCAACTTGCTCCACTTGTGAACCGTTAGATTCATCGAACACTACATCACGTGCTACTTCAACAAGGTCGGACACCTTGTTGAAGACACGATAGGCGTAGGCATTTGATTCATAACCGAGCAAGAATCCTTCATCGGACTTCGAAGCGAACTTCAAGGCCCTCTGTTTCTTGTTTAGAATAAAACATTTCCAACCAAAAACTTTAAAATAAAAACACTAGGCTTTTTACCAGTAAGGAGCTCATATGGAGTTTTCTTCAGTAGTCGATGGAGGTACAGTGGATTAGTGGCACGGCAAGCCGTGTTCACCGCTTCTGCCCAAAATCGATATGATATCTTGTATTCATCCAACATAGTTCTCGCCATTTCGATCAATGTTCTGTTGTTCCTTTCGGCCACTCCATTTTGTTGAGGGGAGTAGGGTGCTGAGAATTCATGCTTTATCCCTTCTTCAACGAGAAACTCTTTAACTTGGAGGTTCTTAAATTCTGTCTCGTTGTCACTTCTGATATTCTTTATGGTTGATGAGCATTCATTCTGAGCTCTTTTTAAGAACTTGTTGAGGATCCCCTGAGTTTCTAATTTATCATACAAGAAAAATACCCAGGCAAATCTTGAAAAATCATCAACAATTACTAAACTGTATTTGTTACCGCTGACTGATGTACGAAACTGGACCAAAGAGATCCATGTGGAGAAGTTCCAGCGGTCTTGCGGTATTCATCACATTCTTGGCGGGGTGTGGTGCTCCGACTTGTTTTCCTGCTTGACACGCGCTGCATGGCCTGTCTTTTTCAAAAACCACATCCTTAAGACCACGAATGTGACCACCTTTTAGAAGTTTCTGCAGATTTCTCATCCCAACATGGGCCAGCCGTCTATGCCACAGCCATCCCATGTTGGTCTTAACAACCAAGCAAGTGTTGAGTTCGGCTTTATCTTTGTTGAAGTCAACTAGATAATGCTTGCCCTTCAACATTCCCTTGAATACAATTGAGCCATCGCTTCTTCTAAAAACAGTCACACCCTCATTTGTGAATAAACAGTTGTAACCTTTGTCGCATAGTTGGGAAATTGACAAAAGGTTATAATCTAGAGAATCTACATGTAAAACATTTGATAAGGTATGTTGAGAGGATATTTCAATGTTACCGCTACCAAGGACCTTTCCTTGGCTGTTGTCTCCAAATATATGCCTTCACCTGGATCCTTGTTGTACTCGTACTCTATGAACATACCTCTCTTTCCGGTCATGTGATTTGTGCATCCGCTATCAAGTACCCATTTTGTTTCACCGGAGGAGTAAGCCTGCAAAAAGAATTATTCCTTGGTTTTAGGTACCCAAGCTTGCTTGGGTCCTCTTAGGTTAGTCACAAGAGTCTTGGGCACCCACACACAAGTTTTCAGGTTCTTGTGGCGTGGCCCTGTATATTTGGAAATGACATTTCCATATTTGGCTTTCATAAGAACATAAGAAGCGTTAAATGTATGGAACAATATTTGTGGTTCAGATTCATTGGACTTTTCCTTAACAAAAACAATTCTATTATTAGCATGATTAGAAGTAGGCATGTGTTTGTCCTTGTCAAAACCAAGGCCATCTTTGACATTAGGAGGTCTAGTGACCATATATGCACTGCGTGCATATTTAATCTTCTCCTTATCAAAGATGCCGCTTGGAGGGACATACATATTATGAGAGGTTGAAGTATTAGAAATAGTGTTCTTCTTGCAAGAGCAGGTGCAAGCTCCGATTGTTGCCGAACTCATATCTTTGGAGGAAGAGCTCATGGAGGAAGAGGAGTCACTTTGCTTGAGCGACTCAACTTGCACCTCAAGGATCTTGTTAACTTTTGACAAGTTAGCAAGTTCTTCCTTGATTGCAATATGCGAGTCTTCTAGCTTTGAGTAAGTTTCCTTACTCAAGGCTAGCTCAACTTCAAGCGACTCGTTCTTCTCTCTTTCAAGCTCGAGAAGCTTTTCAACTTCTTGATATCTCTTCCTTTCACGGATGAGCATATCTTCTTGTCGATCAAGAAGTTCTTCCTTTTCAAAAATTTCGTTCGACAACATTTCCATTTTCTTTAGAGCAATTTTACTTAGTCCTCTAAACATTTCTTCATTATCACTAGAGCTGTCAAAGTCATCAATAGAGGAATTTAGTGTAGGAGGAGTGAGCCGTACCTTTTTCTTGCCTTCCTTAGCCATAAGGCAAGTGTGGTTGTTCATGTCCCATCCTCCCATGTTTGGAAAGAGTGTGGCCTTCATAGTAGGTTTCTTGATTGCAATAGTGGCCATCTCTTCTTCTTCATCGGAGGAGGACTCGTCGTTTGAGTCCCACTCCTTGCCAATGTGAGCTTGATGGTTTGTCTTCTTTTTCTGAAATTTTTCTTTTCTTGAGATCTTGTTTCCTTCTTCTTTCTGTTTTCTTCATAAGGGCAGTCCACCATGAAGTGACCATGCTCTCCCCAGTTGTAGCAAGTGCGTCGAGCCTTGGATTTTCCATTATCCTTGCTTTTGCCTTCATTTGAGTTGTTGCCGTGTCTTCTTTTTATCATTCGCTTGAACTTCTTGATAAAGAGTACCATTTCTTCATCATCGAGATCGGTGCTCTTGTCACTTGTATGCCCATCGTCTTGATCTTCACGAGCTTCTTTGAGTTTGGGTCGGCATGTTGCTTTGAGAGCAATCTCCTTCTTTTTGGAGGAAGTGAGTTCGGTCAAGTCTTTGACGTATTGCGCCTCTTTCTCCATCATTTCATGGTTTATGATCTTTCCCAACAACTCATCGGGAGTCATTTTGCGAAACCCGGGGCTTTCTCTAATCATTGAGCAAAGTGTCACATTTCTTGGCATGAAGGCTCTAATCATTCTCTTGACTACCTCGTGATCCGTCCATTTCTTACTTCCATAGGCATGTATTTTGTTGATGAGTGCCTTCATCCGGTTGTACATGTCTTGAGGTGATTCGCCTTCTTCAATAGCGAATCTCCCCAACTCTCCTTCAAGCATTTCGATTTTTGCTTCACGAACCGATCTATTGCCTTCGTGATCTGTCTTGAGTGTATCCCAGATTTCCTTTGCACTTTCTAAGCCATCAATCTTGGTGAATTCCTCTCTGCTTATTGACGATGTGATCACGGCGACGGCTTGTGCATTTCTGTGAATCTCTTGTTCTTGTTCTGGGGTGAGTTCTTCATCCGTGTGTGGGATGTCAATGCCAGTGCAAACAATGTGCCATAGACTAGAATTTAGAGATATTAGATGCATATTCATGTTGTACTTCCACATTGTATAGTCGCTTTTGTCAAACTGTGGAGTTTTTCCCATAGGACTAGAAAGATAGTGGTTGTTTGAATTGAGACGGTTGTAGTTGTAAGGCTGTCGGGAGTAGTTGTGATAACCACTCCCCGTCGTCTTCTCTTCTTCTTTTCCTTTTTGTCCTAGCAGCTTCTTTCTCAGAAGTGCCTTCAATTGTCGCACTTCTTCATCATCGTGTGGGCTCTCTTTCAGCACATCAAAAGTTTTAGTTTTTTGTTCCTCCTCATTAATTTTCATCTTCGAGATATCGTTGTTCTTCTCAGAGGCCATTGATCTCTCCGAGATGTGAGTCTCGTTGGTGGAGAACCTTGCTCTGATACCAATTGAATGTGGCCTAGAGGGGGGGTGAATAGGCCTTTTGAATTTCCTGCACACTTAATAGAATCGTCAAAAACTTGGTTGGCCGGACTAGACCGGTTGTGTGGGTGGACTTGTCCGTTGTGCAAAAATTATGTGCGTTGATCAGATGTTATTTGGAAAAATAAATTTCTTTAGCAACGGAATTAAGAACAACTGATATTTTTACTTGAGATTAATATAGGAATGCAGGTAAAAACCTATAATTGCTTTAGGTTGATGTTTAGCACTCAAGTGATCTAATGAACTAAATTTAAAGTAAATGAGACGCAAGACACACGAATTTTTCCCGAGGTTCAATCTCACCACGAGATCTACCTCCTCGTTGAGGAAGCTCACACGGAGCTGGGTCTCCATCCCTTTCCCTCTTTAAGTCACCACGGAGGCCGACTTGATTCCATTATCACGGGTAGTCACCAAGTTTGTGGGGCAACCTCACACATGGAGGGCTCCCACGAGAATTACAATGAAAGAAGTGATCAAATACACTCAAAAGTATTACAATGGAGAGTATGAGTGTAGAAAGATCAAACCCCAAGAGATCGCAATAAAAGAACGTCGATCTCCCAATCCCGAATCCAAGTGTTCAATTGATTTCACTCTTTTTGCACTTTAGATGTGTGGGGAGATGTGTTTTGGGCTCTTGGGACGAAGTGGCGGCGCTAGGGTTTGCTCTTTGATCAGTATTTGACGTGTGTATTGATAGGAAAGCCGTGGACTCTCTATTTATAGGGTTTCCAAAAGCTAGCCGTTGAAAAACCCTAACACCGGACTAGTCCGGTGCATGTCCGAACTTGTCCGGTCTCAATGTATGTTGAAGTCCATAAAGTCTGTCAGACTAGTCCGGTCCAAGCTCGGACTAGTCCGGTGCTGTGTGAAGGTGACTCTAGAAAGTTCATCGGACTAGTCCGTGGACTAGTCCGATCTCCACGAACAGGAGATTCCAGAGAGTTCAACGGACTAGTCCGGTCCATTATTGGACTAATCCGGTCTCTCAATGTGAGAGACTCCAGAAACATTAACGGACTAGTCCGGTGGATGCACGGACTAGTCCGGTCTCCCTATAAGTGGGATTCCAAAACGATGAACGGACTAGTCCGGTCCATGATCGGACTAGTCCGGTGCTTTGTGAAAGTTAGGTTAATTTTAATCCCTTACCCTCGCGCAAAGTTGTGAGCTCTTGGAGTGTGTCTTTCATACACTCCCTATACATTCAAAATCTAATTTAGTCTTCCAATCTTTATCAAAGTATCTTGCTTTGAACACAACTTCATTTTTCACCTTTTTAGTGTGCACCGAGTTGTTTCACTTGTTTGTCCTGCAATCATCTCAGTGAATTCATTAGGATCTCATATGTTTGTCATCAATTAGCCAAAACCCACAAGGGATATCCTAGATGCACTTACAAAAGGAGGCCTTGGGAGCGTGGAGAACCAGCTGGGACGTCCACAAGTTGATGGAAACAGTTTACAACTCGGACTCGACTTCAACTCGGAGTCCAGGAGCAGTCCACCTTAAAACAGACGCCCAGGAGGCATGCAGACTCCATTTTTGACGTTCTACATATGCACGGAAAGAGGAGAAGACAAAATTTCCAATGGTTCCGGTTCCACCTCAAATTCCTTCGGAGTTATTGGGAATCGTCGAAACAAGTCGAGTGCAGATTTCTGTCCGGTGCTGCGCCACCGAATCGGGCCTTTGGACCTTGTATCCCGTAATAGACCATTAGGGACGCGTCTAATCGTGTTTTGGTTGAACCCTAGCCTATAAATACTGCAGCCGCCGGTCATATTCGGTGGGTTTTGCTTAGATCAATAATATCGCCGTTCTACGGTTTGTGAGACCCCAACTTCGCGATTTCGGATCGTGTATTCTACGTTCTTGCTCGTGTTCTCGGTTGCACTTGCAGGGATTAGCCTTCTTGGCGAGGTCAAGCGTGTGCAACGCAGTTGATAACCAACGGAGCCGTGGTGTAGTGATTGCAGGATACTCGTATCGCTCGAGTGCTGCAGATCATCAACGTCGAGTTCTCCACCCCAATCGACATACCTTTCGGAAGATCGGGCCTAAACCTACTCATCAATTGGTATCAGATTTCCAGGTTGCCCATGAGGTATCTTTGTTTTCCTTCCATTAGATCAATTTTGTATCGTACCTAGAGTCCACAATAAAGCCACAAAAAAAATTAGATCATTTTTACCGCTTTCCAGACTATAGTGCTTGCAGTTTCGTTTTTCAGTTTGCATTGTTGAGTTTGAATTCGTGTGGTCGAGTCTTGTTGCTGGTTTAGCTTTGTGTTTTGGGTCCTAGTTATCATGTTTAGTACTTGTTTTCTTTCTATTCGACACCTATTCCAAAATCCCTAAATAACAAACCGATCCACCACGTTCATCGGTTTGCCCTAGCTAGCAGCCTTGCGTGAACTCCCGCATCGTCAGCCCTAGATTAGGTGACAAACTTTTGTGCCATTCGTCCTTGAATCATCACACACCACCCCATTAGTTGTTGTGCAAATCCCGATCATTTTCATATCCGATTGCGAGTTCTGTTCTCAAACCGAGTTGGAATCAACATCCAAAAAATGTAACTCGGGCAGCCTACCTTAAACCGGCCATAACTTTCGCATACGAACTCGAAATCGGGCGATTTTTTTTTCAAATTCATCTAAGCGAAATTTCGGATCTGATTTTCCGCGGCATAGCCGCGTTCGGCAAAATTAGATTGCTCAAATTCCTCTCGGAAGATAGGCTATCCGGCCTCCGAAGTTTCAACATGAATTTTAAAGAATATTTTTGATTTTCTATAGGCCGCATATTACATCCAATTGAGCTGCAAATTTGTGTGCTTCCTATATTTGTGCTCCCGAGTAAAGAAAAAATATCCAAAAAATATTACAAAAAAGAAAAAAAATAGTGAAGAGCACGCATATTAAAGCAATTGGCCTATACCACTTGGTGCTGTTTTGTTGGCTATATCATTCTGTCTTTCTTTTGCCTTGATACTTCCTTGTGTTGTTCTAGGCTCTAGGGCACTCGGTTGACCAACAACAGTTTCCTACATTGAATACTTATTCAACTTTGTTTAGCTGATAATGATTTTCTGCTTATTAGCCACCATATTGTGCCATCCAAGCTCCACCTTTCTCTTGAGCATAACAGGTACCTTTGCAATCACCCCACGCTTCATTGGTTCATATCACCGTCCACACCACCTGCTGTGTTGGTAAGAACACTTGTAAGAGTGTGGTAAGACGCTTGAGCGAGAGAGATTGTTTTCTTCCACCTTCCACATTGTCACTGTAGTTGATAGGGATAACATATTTTTTTGTTGTCTTTTGTTTCCTACTAACAATGGCAGGAGAAGACAATGATGGCGAATGTGTTCAACATGCTGAGTTACGTGATATGATGAAGACCATGACGGATATGTTCACCAAATACAACGCAGCAATGGAGGAGTCATTGGCGAACTTGACTCGCCAACTGGATGACCTTGCTCTTCGGATGAATACTTTTGAGGCTCGGTTGCCTATTGCTGGAAGACAAGAAGACAATGCTTATGATGAACTGGAAGATCACAATAATCAGCCAAGACTGCCACTTTATCATCGAGGTATGGGAGGTAATAATCATAAAAATTATTATAATCGTCCTCCTGATGATCCTTTTGCTAAAGTGAAATTTACTATACCCTCTTTTTCTGGTGCTTATGATGCTGAGGCTTATCTTGATTGGGAGATGACAGTAGAGCAAAAATTTAATTCCTATCGTGTTCCTGAACAACATAGAGTTCGTCAAGCCACTAGTGAGTTTAAGGACTTTGCTATCATATGGTGGAATGAACTTGTTAAAACTAGAACTGACCCTCCATCATGGGATAGATTAAAGGAAGCTATGCGCGTTCGATTTGTTCCTCCATCTTTTCAATAGGACCTTCGCGAAAAATTGCAGCGTTGAGACCAAGGTAACATGTCCGTAGAGGAGTATTATCAAGAGTTACAAAAAGGTATGCTGCGTTGTGGGGTAGTAGAGGACATGGATGATAAAATAGCTCGTTTTTATGGGGGGTTGAGGCGTGAAATTCAGGACATTGTTGATTACAAGGAATATGATACTGTTAACAGATTGTTTCAGCTTGCTATGTTGGCAGAAAAAGAATTGCACGGTCGACAACAACAGCAACATCGCACGAGGAGCAACTTCACGCCGCATGCAGCGACTACACTATCCAAAAAAGCACCATCTTCGACCCCCCGTGCAGCGACTACACCACCCAATGGCGGACAACGAACTATACCTGCTACTCCACCTTCTCGCGTGCCGGAAGGCAGCAAGGCGACATCATTCAAGCCTTCTTCGTCCACTCCTTCTACGGGTCGTACTTCCGACATCAAGTGTCACCGCTGCCAGGGACTTGGTCATATGATGAGAGATTGCCCGAGCAAACGAGCATACATAGCACGCGACGATGGCGGGTATGATAGTACTTCGGATGTTGAAGATGAATATTCTCTTGCTACTGACTTTACAGATCCAAATGACGAACACACCGAAGAAGAGGTACTTGGTACAGTGGCGACGGAGAACTATAGGAGCATCATTGTGCAGTGTGCCTTGATCTCCAAAGTGGAGACCGACGACAAGCTACAAAGACACAACCTATTCCACAAGTTTCTCATCGTCAAGGACTGCCGTGTACACACTATAATTGATGGAGGTAGCTGCAATAACTTGGTTAACACAGACGTCGTCAAGAAACTCAGTGTGACAACAAGAGCACACCCTCATCAGTACCACATTCAATGGTTCAACAACAACGGTAAGGTTCGGGTAACACAAACAGCGAGAATACATTTTTCAATTGGTTCATACCATGATTTTGCTGATTTTGATGTTGTTCCTATGGATGCTTGTTCTCTTTTATTGGGTCGTCCTTGGGAATTTGATACAGATGCTATTCATCATGGTAGAACCAATAAATATACTCTCATGCATAAGGGAAAGAAAATCACTTTGCTCCCCATGACTCCTGCTGAAATTGTGCATTTTGAGAAGAGTAAAATTCGTGATGGCAAAGCAACAAAATTAGAATCAGAAAAACAGCATGTTATTAAGTTAAAATCACCATCGTTGCTCGCAACTAAATCTGAACTTGCTGATTTATTCAATGCTAAGGGGATGTGCTATTCTTTAGTTTGCAAAGAAGCCATGCTTTCACTTCATGAATTGTCTATTGCATTGCCCCCTACTGTTGCTAATCTTTTGCAGGAGTTTGAGGATGTGTTTCCCTCCGAGATACCCCCTAGTTTACCACCGATGAGAGGCATTGAACACAAGATCGATTTGATTCCAGGAGCAAGTTTGCCAAATTGTGCAGCATACAGGGCGAATCCACAAGAAACTAAGGAAATCCAGCGACAAGTTCAAGATCTTTTGGACCATGGGTACATTCGTGAAAGCCTTAGCCCTTGTTCCGTTCCTGTTCTTTTGGTTCCTAAGAAAGATGGTAGTTGGCGCATGTGTGTTGATTGTCGAGCGATTAATAACATCACCATTCGATATCGTTATCCTATTCCTCAATTAGATGACATGCTTGATGAATTGAGTGGTTCAATCATCTTCACAAAAATTGACTTGCGTAGTGGTTACCACCAAATTAGAATGGCACTAGGAGATGAATGGAAAACTGCATTTAAAACCAAGTTTGGACATTATGAGTGGTTAGTCATGCCTTTTGGTTTAACTAATGCACCCAGCACCTTTATGCGATTAATGAACGAGGTTTTACATGCTTTCATTGGACAATTTGTGGTGGTTTACTTCAATGATATCCTTATTTACAACAAGTCATATGATGAACATATTGATCATTTACGTGCTGTTTTTACTGTTTTGAGAGATGCACGTTTGTTTGATAACCTCGAAAAGTGTGTCTTTTGCACCAATCGAGTCTCGTTTCTTGGCTATGTCTTTTCCTCGCAGGGAATTGAGATGGATGAAGCAAAAATTGAAGCAATCACCAGCTGGCCAGCCCCAACAACCGTCACACAGGTTCGTAGTTTTCTTGGTCTTGCAGGTTTTTATCGGTGCTTTGTGCGGGATTTTAGCACAATTGCAGCACCTCTACATGAGCTAACGAAGAAGGGAGTTCCATTTCGATGGGGCGAACAGCAGCAACAAGCTTGTGATGCTCTCAAATCGAAGCTTACACAAGCACCATTACTACAACTTCCTGATTTTGACAAGACCTTTGAGCTAGATTGCGATGCAAGCGGCATTGGTATTGGAGGCGTTCTCATACAAGGAGTTAAACCCGTTGCTTTCTTTAGTGAAAAACTTCATGGTCCTTCTCAGAATTATTCCACTTATGATAAGGAATTGTATGCCTTAGTACGTGTATTAAAAACTTGGCAACATTATCTTTGGTCTAAGGAGTTTGTCATACATTCCGATCATGAATCATTGAAGTACCTTAAGTGTCAAACCAATCTGAATAAACGACATGCTAAATGGATTGAGTTCATAGAGTCGTTTGCATACAACATTAAGCATAAGAAAGGGAAGGAAAATATCATTGCTGATGCATTATCTAGGCGTTATACCGTGCTGTCCCAACTTGATCATAAAATCTTTGGTTTGGAAACAATTAAAGCATTATATCCTACTGATTTGGACTTCAAAGATGCTTTTGAAAATTGTAGAGAAGGAAGAACTTGGAATAAATATGTTCTGTGAGAGGGTCTCCTCTATCGTGCTAACAAGCTATGCGTTCCAGCTAGCTCCGTTCGTCTATTGCTTTTGCGGGAAGCACATGGAGGAGGTTTGATGGGACATTTTGGAGTGAAGAAAACTGAAGACATGCTGTCCACACACTTCTTTTTGCCAAATATGAGGCGTGATGTCGAGCGCTACATGTCACGACACTACTACAAAAAGCATTTTTACAGGCGCCTCAATTTTTCAAACACAGGCGGTCCTTAAAAATATGCGACTGTGATGACGAATGATATAATAACCGTCTGTGATGAAAGAACAACACAGGCGGATTTTAAAGAACAACCGTCTGGGTAAATACATGATCTTCAGAATCGGTTCTTAATTAAGAACCGTCTGTAATGCAACGAACTTCACAGACGGATTTTAAGAAACAACCGTCTGGGTAAATACATGATCTTCACAGACGGTTATTAATTATTAACCGCCTGCAATACCATGAACTTCACAGACGGATTTTAAGAAACAACCGTCTGGTTAAATACATGATCTTCGTTGGCGGTTCTTGATTAATAACCGTCTGTAATGCAATGAACTTCACAGATGGATTTTAAGGAACAACCGTCTGAGTAAATACATGATCTTCGTTGGCGGTTCTTAATTAATAACCGTCTGTAATGCAATGAACTTCATAGCCGGTTCTTGATTATATAACAACGGCCTAAGAAGATCATGTATTTTCAGTGGCGGTCATTGTTTAATTATCATAAGCGGTTTTCATTGAAATTACAGGGATGTAGTTGCAATTATATATCACAGCCGCATGTAGTCGTGCAGGCAAAATTGTATCAGGAAAAAAACACAGATGAGCTAGCGGATACTAGTAAAGTAATGCATTATAGGAAATGCTCGATCACCAGTGAGGCTGGCTTAATTGTGATAATACACCATTAGAGGCTTTACAATTGTTCAAAGATAATTTCTTTACACACTGAACAAAAATCATGCTACATTCATTGTAGATCGACGATGAAGCTCCCATCGATCAATCTAAATTGTACCGTCCTGCTTGCTCCCGAACACGTCTCTTATATTCCGCTGGATCCTGAAAATATTGACATTATTTAAATTAACAAATGTCGAAGGAGGAATGAATAACCTACATTGGTCACTAAGTCAAAGTGTCATCTAACCTTGATAAGTAGATTATAGCAATCATTTTCAACATCAGGCACATTTGGCTGATGCAGCAAACGCTGAACTTCAAGTAGTATAGTTTTGATTGTAAAAGCACTGCACCACCCCTACGAAATATAATTTAAGCAATATAAGAAACCAGTTCAAATAAGTTCGACAAAAATTATAAGTAATAATTACATGAACAAAATAGGTCTATCTTACAGTCTCTTGATCAAGAATCCCGATGCAGAGTGCTCCCGAACGATGGACATTTGGGTGGAAGAACCCAAATGGAAAGGAGCATCTTGGAGGCACCAAGGGATAGTCCTCAGAGAAGGAGATTGTCAGGGGGTAGTAACCATCTTCCCATTCAGTCTGCAAAAGAAATTTATTAATAGGAGGACGATAGTTAAACTCATATTGTGCTTGTTCTTCATGACTTACCCCTTCTTTACCGGGGACGATGCACTGCCACTTCAATAAATCTCCCGATTCAGGCTTCGCAGAGAAACCCTACGCGGAGAAATTGAAAATACCAAAAACAAACAACACGGAAAAACAAACTACAGTTAAGTTCATCAGTCCATTACAGATACATATGTATATACAACCATGTGACCGGTGTGCCATATGTACATACATGGGGATGGTTCTTGCGCCACGCCAAGCGCTCCTCCTTCAATCGGCTACACGCCCGAGACATCATTATCTGAAGAAAGACCAAGCTTCCAAACTTCCAAATCATTGAGTCCAAACGCATATGTACACAAATGCAAAAGGACACAATCCATATACCAACATTGTTCTAAGTTGATTTCAGAAGATACAAATATATACAATATATATCATCTCGCATTGCTATATACATTTTTTCCAGCATTGACATCTTCTCGCATATAGGGTTTCAAATTCTTTTTAATGCTTCTCTCTACGCGCTTGATGTTTTCTGGTTCGGTGAAAAGGTACATCTCTTCATACTGATTATATTCCTCTTCATTATCTCCCACATTGTCAACCCCAACAATATTTTGCTTTCCAGAAACAACTACGTGCAACTTCTCAGTTTCTGGATCTTGAACATAAAAAACTTGTGCAACATTATCGGCGAGAACCCACAGGTCATCTTTGTAACCCACTTTATTCAAGTCTACCAGTGTCAGTCCGTAATTGTCCACTTTCAAACCATCAGGATGTTTGACCCATTGGCACTTAAATACGGGCATTACCATTCTTTCGCCATAATCGAGTTCCCATATTTCCTCTATGAACCCGAAGTATGTGGTCTTCTGCCCTTGCGAATCATAAGCCTCAATACGAACACCACTATTTTGTGCAACACTCTTACCGTCTTTTTCTTTAGTGTAAAATGTGTAACCATTGATGTCATATGCTTGCCATGATGTTACCAAAGCAGATGGGCCACAAGCTAACTTTTTCATTGTTGCCTCTTCTATAGTGTTTCCGTATGATATATTTTTGTCCATTAACCATTCAGTGAAACATCTTCTGTGCTCTTTCATGATCCAGTCCTCTTTGCGGTCTTGGTTTTTATCACGAAGCTCAATTTGGTGTTCCTCGATGTACGGCTCAGCTATTGCGAGCTGTTGTAGTACACCAAAATGTGCACGGTGTACATTCTTGTAATCTTGAACAATAAAAGTTTTCTTACCCACTTTGCCTCTCCCACGTAGTCTACCCTCATGTACCGGTATAGGCACACCTATCGATTTTCCATCTTTGATGTAATCAGCGCAACCCTCAATCACTTCTTCAGTGGTGTATCCTTCCATAATTGAACCCTCTGGGTGAGCACGGTTCCGCACATAACCTTTTAATACTCCTAAATATCTCTCCAACGAAAACATATGATGTAAATATAGTGGCCCCAATGCTTTTATCTGATCAACAAGATGTATGATTAGGTGTACTTGCATATCAAAAAAGGATGGTGGGAAACACATCTCAAGCTTGCACATTGTCTCGACGATGTATGTTTTCAGATAGTCTAAATCTTCACGTGCTATCACCTTTTGCGATACTGCATTGAAGAAGTAACACAAACGTGTGATGACAACTTTTATATGCTCAGGTTTGATTACTCTTATTGCAATGGCAAGGAAAACTGTCATCATCATGTGACAGTCGTGAGAATTATAACCGAATAAAGACAAGTCTTTCATCGAGACTAGTTTGCGGATATTGGATGAGAAACTTGTGGGAACTTTGATCCCACGCAAGCATTCGCAAATTGCTTTTTTCTCTTCTAGCGTCAAGTTGTAGCTGGCTGGGGGAAGGTAATGCTTCCCGTTCGCCTTTTCTACTGGATGAAGCTCTGGTCTCAAATCAAGATTTACTAGGTCCATACGTGAATTTAATCCATCCTTTGTCTTCCTCGGCATGTCCAGCAAGGTCCCAATGATGCTGTCAAATACATTCTTTGTAACGTGCATCAAATCAATACTATGGCAACATTCCAGATTCTTCCAATACGGAAGATACTTGAAAAAAATTGATTGTTTCTTGAAAGCCATGTCAGTTGTATCATCCGAAGATGTACTTTTCTTTCTCTTAATTCCTTTACTCTTTTTTCCCTTACCGAAAGCAATATGAATGTTCTTGACCATTTCAAACACAAGTTTTCCACTGTAAGGTTTCGGTGCAGTATCTTTTTCGATTTTGTTATCAAATTGTTCTTTCATCTTCCTATACTTGTGTGTATCTGTCAAGAACCGTCGATGTCTCATGTACACCGTCTTTCTGGATGAAGTGAGGTATAGATATCCAGTTCTATCCACGCACCTAACGCAACCTTTCTTCCCTTTCATTTGTCCCGATAATGTAAACAGTCCGGGATAATCATGCACGGTAACGAATATCATTGCTCTTAGCGTGAAATACTCCCGCTTGTACTCATCCCATGTACGTACCCCTTCATTCCACAATTTCGCCATATCTTCCATTAAAGGTTCCAAGAACACATCAATTTCGATGCCGGGTTGTTTCGGACCTTGGATAAGAACAGATAATAAGATATATTTCCTTTTGTGACACAACCACGTCGGTAGGTTGTACATAGTTAAGACCACGGGCCATGTGCTGTGTATGCTCCTTTTTTCACCAAACGGATTCATTCCATCTGTACCCAAGGCAAACCTCACATTTCTGATTTCCTTCGCAAATTCTGGATACTGAATATCAAAATTTTTCCACTGCGTTGCATCACCAGGGTGTCGTATATGTTTTTCATTCTTCTTGCGTTCCTCGGAATGCCAACGCATAAGTTCAGCCTCCCTAGGGTTTGAGAACAAACGCTTCAAGCGATCAATTACCGGAAGGTACCACATCACCAATGCAGGAATTTTTCTCTTATTCTTTCCGTCTGCATCGCCAGAAGTATCGTCATCGTCACCTTCAGGACCAATAATAAACTTCTTATTCTTCTGAGTCTTTTTCATGTTGGTAACATACTGGTGATTGTAGTCCTTCTTATATCTACTGACACCACAAATGGGGCATCTAGTTGCGAGCTCATGCTCTTTGCGATACAGAATACAATGGTTCACACAAGCGTGTATTTTTGTCACACCTAGTGCCATCGGGCAAAGAAGTTTCTTCGCTTTATAAGTGCTTCTAGGCAGTTTATTTGGATTTGGAAGAATTTCTGCCAGAAGATTCAAAAGATCAGAGAAACTACAATCGGACCATCCGTGCGTAGCTTTCAACTTTAGTAGTTCTAAGACTGCACGCAATGTAGTAAACTCTTTATCACAACCGTTTGATTCATCATATAAAAGCTCTGTGGCCGCATTCTGCAATGTCTCCATTTTACTTAAGCCTTTGCTTGCTCCCATAGAAGTCAGTACATATGGTTCAATGTGACGCAACATCTCCTCACAATCGAACTCATCATCATCATCACCAGCTTGATTGTCACTACCATCATCGATATGAACATTATCATCATCTGAGCCTCTCTCATCATCTTTATCCACATCATGTGTATCTAACTCACCATGCTCTGTCCATATTGTGTAGTTATTTTTGAAACCTCTTTTCACCAAATGAGATTGGATTACTATAGTATCCGTCCAAGCAATCTTATTTTCGCAGTCGATACATGGACATAATATGTCATCTATCTTTTGCAACTTCGCATGTCTCTTGGATGCTTCAATAAAATTTGCAACATTACGAATGTACATAGGATCGGGTCTTGGCATGTTATACATCCACGCTCGACGGTCCATGCTTCAATAATAGAATTTTTTGTCAGATTTACAAAATTTGGCCACAAATATTCTCTAAAGGTCTTCTATAAAATGAATTTACAGAGACATAACAAGTATGATTAGGGCGACTAATGTAGGAGACGGGCGACGTCTTGAGGCGGACGGAGTCAAAGGGGGAAACAGGCCCAGCAGCATGGGCTAGGTCTGGGTGGGATCCAGTCCGTTATATCGGGAAACAAGGCCCAGATGCATCTTATATATATTACAATAGCATCTGTTAATTAAACATCATATTCATGTCACATAATAGGTACAAAAAGGAAACAATCCATATAGTCCATACATCAATATACCAGAACACAATCCATAGTCCTTACACATGCAAAAGGACAGAATCCATATACCAGAACACACAAAACTAACAGCTTATCAGCTAATGAAAATATACAAAGAAAAAGTAAGGAAACTACATTTACCTTGCAGAGGCGTCAGCACGGTGGGCCGGCTGGGTGGAGAAGTGGCGGTGCGGGGTTGAGCGGCGGCGCGGCAGTATGGGCTGGGCGGCGGAGCGGCGGCGCGGCGCAGGGGAAATTTCAACAGCCTGGCGGCGTCGATATAAATTCTCCAGGGTTGCGTTTTGACTGCGGTGAGGGGTCCTTATATAGACGTAGGTTTTTCACAGGCGGTTTTTAACTTTATCGCAGGCGGGTTTTACTTAGCAACCGCCTGAGATGATGTTTATTAATTAAGAAGTAAATATCTTCACAGGCTGTTGGTACTTAATAACCGCCAGGGAAGATTTTTATCTCAGGCGGGTATTACTTAACAACCGCCTGAGATAATGCCAACTGAACAAAATATTTTTAAAACTTGTATACATGTATGAATTTTTTTAATTTTTTTAAAAGCACTCCAACATGTCAAACTTCAAATTATCCACCATTCTAACTAAATGCTCATATACATATGAGCATTTAGAGCACATTCACTTCATTCTAACACACCAGTATTTATTGACTTCATGAACTAAAGAAATATGTACATTCACTTCATGAACACAAATATATTACAAAACACAAGAACTCCTAAAACTACAAAAGAAATATGTACAAGAACTAAAACTACACTACGGCCCCGCCTAATCCCTCATCTCCGCCAACTTCTCAAACCACGCCAAGCGGTCCTCCTCCGACTCGTCGTCGTCGTCGTCGTAGTCGTCACCATGGTGGTGGTCGCCGTCGTCGTCGTCGCCGTCGTCAGTGGACGACTCGTCGTCGCCGTCGTCGGTGGACGACTCGTCGTCGCCGTCGTCGGAGGACGACTCGTCGTCGCCGTCGTCGGAGGACGACTCGTCGTCGCCGTCGTCGGAGGACGACTCGTCGTCATCATCGTCATCATCGTCGTCGTCGTCGAAGTCGTCCTCCTCCTCCTCCTCCTCCTCCGGCGACGATGCAGCAGGAGAGAGGGTCGGCTTCTCCGGCTGAGCCGATTGCTCCGGCTGTACCGGTGGCTCCGGCTGCACCGGCGGTGGAACGCGCTGGTCGTCATTCACCCTCTCGGGGGAGGTGCAGCGTATCCGCTTGCATGGCTGACTCGGAGGGCTAGGTGGTGGAAGGCTGGCCATGGCTGTGGTGGTTAATCGGCGGCGGGCTAGGAGAAGAAGAAAGGAGTGGAGAAAAGTTTTGTGCTTGTCCATAACCGACGACGCGCCTTATATAGGTCTGTGCGGAGTAGACGAGGGAGCGGTTCGTTTCCCGCGCATTGAACTCTTTGCAGACCTCGTGCGGCGCACAATTAAACCACTGCGGAAGACGCGTCCCTGCACCACGGCTTCTCAACTTCTCCGCAGACCTCGTGCGGCGCGTCAGTTAATTAACACTTCTCAGGCCGTTAAATAACATATTGTAATTTCAAAAATGATTATCTCAGGCGGTTATTACTTATAAACCGCCTGCAAATATGTTTATCTAAGGCGGGTATAACTTAACAACCGCCTGGGATAATGCCCGATACTCTTCTGCAGTTTCCTTATCCCTTGCTTCTTTTTTATTTAGATTCCAATATAAATACTCAAACATGTTTACATTCTGCAAATTGTGTTCAAATTCGATGATTCTTTCTTCTACATTTGTATTAAATTAACATCTACCAACTGAACAAAATATTTAGTTCATTGCGCATTGAACTCTTTGCAGACCTCGTGCGGCGCACCATTAAACCACTGTGGAAGACGATCTTGAGAGATCCTTGCACGCGTCCCTGCACCACGGCTTCTCAACTTCTCCGCAGACCTCGTGCGGCGCGTCAGTTAATTAACATCTTCTCAGGCGGTTGGTACTTACCAACCGCCTGAGAATATATTTATCTCGGGGACAGGTGTTACTTACTAATCGCCTAAGATAAGCCCATGGAGTTCCCCTTGCCGCACGATATTGCGGTCCTGATCGCGGGGTGGGTCGCCGCAACCTCCACCCAGCCCATGGACGACCTCTCCAGTCTGCGCGCCACCTGCAAGGCCATGCACGCAGCGTGCCGTGATCCCACCGTCGGCAGGCGCGTGGCGCTGGAGCGCGAGAGCAGCTGGGAGTGGTTCCAACGGCACGGGAACGGGAGCTACGACGCCCTCGTGGAGCGCCTGGCCAACGTGGGCAACCCTCATGCGTGCTATGTCACCGGGTTCGACCTCGTCTTCAACTACGGCCGCGCGCAGGCGCAGCAGGGCACCCAGTTCCTTGCCCGGGCGGCCGCGAACGGCCACAAGGTGGCGGCCTACGTCCTCGCCATGCTCTGCTACGACGCCGACCGCGGGGACCGCGATGCCCTCGAGTATATCCGGCAGGTCGAAGGCGAGGCCCACATCGGCGACAACACGGTCGGGTCCGTCGCGATGAAGAGGACCAACAATGAGTGTTGCCAGTGTCGGAATCAAGCCATGCAGAGGCTCGACATTTTCGTGAGCTGGAGGTTACTGCGTAGGCCTCCTCCCGGACCGCCGCCGGTGGCACTGCCCGACATTGACGATGGCGTTTGCCGCTGCCCAACAGGGGGGAACCAGGGGCCTGCCCGCTGCGGCAGGCGAGGGTGGTCCGAGACCGTCTTCTGTACTGAGAACTGTAGGATTGAGCGCGAGTATGACCTGTT